>JALMQS010000083.1:18009382-18172441 GCA_024734495.1 Forficula auricularia | reverse complement strand
TAACTGTAATTAATTTTAGTACTTACTACTATCGATGCTGTTTTCTCGAGATATTTGGCAAAAATCGAATCACAAATATATATATCTTATTTTAGTTACCATAAAGCTATAGTTTCTATGATAGAACATAATTAGGCTTAATTATTATTATTCATATAAATACCTGTTTCTTTTTGTATATTATTATTATTATATATTATATATTTTTATAAATCATTGTAAATAAAATAAAGGTGTTAAGATAATTTTATAAAGTAGTTTCTTTGCTTTTTATCGATAAAAAAATCATAATAAAAAATGTATACCCGAATAATTATTTTTCTTTATACCTAGAATAGAACTTAAAATTAATATTTTTATAATAAGGGAACTTCGTTCCTATCCGGTGTCCTACGACACAGATCGACTTTTTTTTCGAAATATCTCTAAAACGGCTGAAACCATTTTGATTAAAAAAATTGAGCGAAACCATGGCATTTCGCTCTACAAAAAGCCCTAATAAGTGAACATCGAAAAAATTATATTTTTCGAGATAACAATTGTTTTGTCAAAATGTCTGTTAGTCTGTGCGTTACCAAATGTTTGTGGACGAACTACCTCAAAAGTAGTGTGAATATCAATACCAAATTTAACACATAGTTTTGGTGCATTGAGATTAAGAGCTGATTAAATTTTGGTGCATATCGACCTAAAATTAAAGGGGGTGGAGTGGAGGGTTAAAAATTTTAAATTTAGGCCATTTGAGCAAACTCAACCAAATTTTGTATACATAATCAGAGGACCCCCAGAAGTCTAAAAATGCAAAAACTAACAGCCCAAAATGGGGAGGGTGAGAAAATCGAAAATCTAGGCCCTTGTACCAAACTCAGCCAAGGTTTACATACATAATCCGTGGGCCCCCAGAAGACTAAAAAATGCGAAAAAACTAACCACCCAAAATGTAAGGGGAGGGCCAAAAAATGAAAATATAGTATAGGTCCTATGAACCAAATTTTGTATGCATAATCAGTGGGCCCCCAGAAGTCTAAAAATGCAAAAGCTAACCCCTCCCCTACATGATTATAAATAATTTTATTAAATATTAAATATAAGTGAGGGGCCAGGTTGTATGGTAAAAGTCAAGTGGATGGCCACATCAGAATACGTCAGCTTATTTTGATTTAAAAGGACAACAGTATGCGCAAGCTACTCTTTATAGTAGAATAGGTTTTATTAATTTTATTTTCCCAATTAGATAATATAGAATAAAAAAATGTTGACCTGTTAAGTGCATTTCGGACAATTTTACTATATACTAGGGGCTGCAAGGCCCGCCGCCTTCGGCGGCCCTCTCTTGCTAGCCAGTGGGGCTCGCCCTCAGACCCTCAACCCACAAACCCCACCCTCACACTCCACTCCCACCCAGACCAAAAAACCCCGAAACACACCCAGCATCCCCACCCCCCACACCATGCACCCATGAACAACCCCCCGCCCCCACACCGCCATCCCAACATTCCATCCCGCACCCCACCCCTCGGACTAATTAAATCAATTATAATGTATGGAGTAGAAAACTGGGGATGGGAGGAGAAAAAAGAAATAGAAAAGATACAAGGAGAATTCTTCAAATTAATAATGGGGGTGAAGAGAAACACACCGGATTAGATATGGAGGAGAGAGATCGGAAGAATCAAGCTAAGAACATACCAGGCGAAAAGACTAGGCAACTATTTACTAAACATAAGAGAAATGGAAGAAAGCAGATGGTCAAGGGTATGCCTAAAAGAAATAGTAAGAAACATCAGCAACAAGAATGACTCAAGATGGGGTGCCAATTTTAGAAGAAGACTAGCTGAAAGGCCCGCCTTCGGCGGCCCTCTTGCTAGCCAGCCCACAAACCCCGCCCTCACACTCCACTCCCACCCACCCGCCGAAACCCACCCAGCACCCCAATCCCCCGCACCATGCACCAGTGCCCAACTCCCCCCCCCCCCCCGAAACCCACCCCAACAATCTATCCTGCACCCCACCTACCTTGGACCCCCACCCCCGTACCACCCCACTACGCCATTGGACCCTCACCTGAACCCCCCACTCCACCAACCCTGCACCCCCGCTCCACCTACTCCGCCCTAATCCCTCACTCCATTCCCATTCCACCACGCGCACCCCATGCCCTAACCCACCCCCTCACTCCACCCCCCACCCAGTTTTTGCATTTCTAGCCTTCTAGTGACCCACAGATTATGTATACAAAATTTGGTTGAGTTTGGTCAAAGGGCAAGAATTTTCATTTTTTGACCCTCCCCCCATTTTGGGTGGTTAGTTTTTGCATTTCTAGCTTTCTAGAGGCCCACAGATTATGTATACAAAATTTGGTTGAGTCTGCTACAAGGACAAGAATTTACATATTTTTCACCCTCACCGCTTTTTTGGGGGAATTTTTTTAAACAAAAGTTGTCAGCAATCACATCCCCTACAACTTTGCATTCACTTGATCCAGTCTCTGCAGGTCTAGCAAGTTGGAACCTGTCTGTGGTTGGGAGCAAGTTAAAACAAATACCAGTCTGCCAAAAGCCAGGCTGTCTCCACAAGCATTCATTCAGTGACTAGAGTCCTTGCTGACAAGTAGTGTTTTAAATGTTAGTAATGTCTTAAGTTATCAATTCAATAATGTAAAATAGTTGTTATACCTTACATAAAACAATTGATACTTTAAACTTCTGTTTTTTTGCGTGTTTTAATAGCTAATTTAAGCTATGATTAAAACTTGTAATTAAAAGGCAAAGTTTAAGACGTTTTTAGAAAATATGGAAACTAGTGAAAAATGCAGTGCTGTGGTAAGAGTTCAGTGTTGTAATCCATTGAAGAAAACAAATCATCGTGTTAGAGATAGAAAAAAACTGAGAAATGTCACACCTTGGATGACAGGTTCATTTCCACAAATACTTGATGGCTCCGTGATTTGTGATCAGTGTAGAAAAGACCTAACCAAGTTAAAAAATACAGTGCCTTTTAGTGATAAAAATTCTGAAAATGAAGATTGTTTCGGGTCGGAGGTGAATGTTCCAGACAAAGATCTGCTAACTATTATAAAGCTGACCTAATGAAATAATTATTCATGTATTCACCAAATAACAAAACAATATGTTCAAATTGAATTGTAGATTTTTATAATGTCATTTTGTTATACAGCCCTGGCAATTTTGCCCGAAACCGCCATTTAAAGTTTCATGAATTTATTATTAAACAGTTATTTAACTAGCACAGAGTGTTTATTTCATAAACATAGTTTAATATACACAAGTGATTTTTCATAAAATGTCGTTTCACTACATTAAAATCATTATTATTTGGTCAAAACTGGGTATTTATGAAAAACAAGAGTCAGTAATAATTTTTTTAAACATAGACCCCATTACCATCCCATCATTATACTTTGCATAATAGTTTATGAAAGTACTATCTATTTACAGAATTTTTTTGAAAATTTTAAAAGTGGTACTTTTTAGAAAAAATCAAAATCAAAAATTTGATTTACATTTTGAAAAAAAAAATTTATTACAACCTATGTCATGTTATATGTATCTGAAAAGAGCATTAAAAAAGCTGCAAAATGACACCTGTCGCACCTCTTTAACTCAATTAAGACAGCTTTTAGAGCAGCTTCAAAATTGTTTGTTCGTGGTTTTTTGCGATTTTTTTGAAAACTTCACAAGGCCGTATAAAAAAACTATTCAAGATAAAAATTTGAAATTTTGTATTTTCATTCATATTAGCACAATATATCAGTGTACCAAATTTCAAGAAAATCTAAAGTGGTGAGTAAAATTTAGGGAACGCGGTGTTGGTTTATAGTGAAACATTGTTAAAATTAAATTAGGTTGGAGTAGTAGTAGCAGTCAATGTTCTCCTGACGATGAGTTAAGAGCTCGAAATATATAGAGTAAACTAAAAAAAATCTTTGTATTTTAATTTTTCTCCTTGTGAAACACCACCAACTCCAACCTAATTTAATTTTAAAGTGGTGAGGTAAAATTTTGACTCACAGCTAAACACACTCAGGTATATGTGGAGAGGCGTCAGGGAGACCTGATATGGCACTTAAAGAAGAAGAAGATAGAAAATACAGATATTAATTTACCAAAAACACATGATAAGTGGCCGTTTGCTTTTCATTGTGGGCGAGGATCCTCTTGTTTAAAAGATGGAATGCGAAAAGCTTGGCGTATTTTGCATGTTAAATATGGACAACATCCTAAATATTCCTGAATAAGAATAAAAAGGAAATAATAGTTACATCGTATATTTGTAAATCTTTTGTTTTTTTATATATTTACCTTTACGACATTATCCAATCAAATGCATATATAAATCAAAATCAAGAGTGAATAGCGTCTTTTTAGCAGTTTAACTAGTTTTTCCATTTCAACAACCAATTATAATAACATCCTATTTGCAATAAATTGAATATAAATCGATTTGTCTGTTATTTTTTCAGTTAGGTGAGAATATATTTGTTCATCTTTTATCTAGTGAATTACAATAGCTGTCATTTTTCATTTAATGGATGGGGTCATAGATAAAAGATATATATTAGCATAATGGCTTCTTCGCGCTCGCCTCGGCATCTCTTTGTCCCTTTGTCCCTTTGTCCTCAGTTCAGGCTCAGGTTAGCAGCAGGAGTGCACTACTTTCACGACTTTGAAAATCGCATAACTAGCGCTGCAACTTCAGGGCTGTTAAATCAAAACAGAGCAAAAAAATAAATAAACTCATAAATTAATTCAAAAAATTAAATAATTAATATTCTATCAGCTGGTTTCTCTTAAAAACTCAATAAGTCTTGAAAATCGATTTCTATTAACCAGCCTGGCCTAACTTCACGGACGTTGTTGAATAGCGCTGCAACTTCAGGGCTGTTAAATCAAAACACAGCAAAAAAAAACTCATTAATTAATTCAAAAAAGTAAATAATTAATATTCAATCAGCTGGTTTGTCTTAAAAACTCAATAAGTATTGATAATTTGATAATTCAACAGTCATTAAGATAGCTACAATTATGTATTAGCTGGAAATTTAAATAAAAGATGAATCCAAAAACTAAAATTTATATTTTTTTAAGCTAAATACAATTAAAACAGGAGTCATCTAATAGTAAATTAATTTATTAACAACATTAACCTTTTTGTTGTTATATATATATTACTATATAAATATCTCTGTTGATCCGGCTGCCGACCCACTAGGAGTTTTCATTCTTGTTTCTTCGTCATCCGGCACCTTCACAACACCTTGGTTGCTTAGTATCTTTTATCTATGCTTGGTTGCTGAGGTGGCCTGCATTTAGGACCACTGGGCTCATGCAACCATATTATCATCCCCACAGGCTACTCATCTTTCACACCTCCCCAGAGATACCCCCCACACAACCTCCCCGACATAAGGAAAATTATAACGGCGGCACTCACTCAAATTTTTTCGTTTTTTTCTTCTTCTAACACCCCTCGGAGCGCTGCCAATCACGAGCGACATTTGAGATACGAGCAACGGCCACCTGCGAAACTTTTCCGAACTGATAGAAGCCAATGGATAGATCCCCCAGCAAGTCTTCAACTGTGACGAAACAGGACTTTTCTGGAAGAAGATGCCGAATAGGACTTACATAACGGCAGAGGAGAAGATAATGCCAGGCCAGAAACCCATGAAGGATAGACTGACTCTCGCACTGTGCGCCAATGCGAGTAAAACTCTAAAGTAAAGTAAGACCTCTGCTTGTATACCATTCGGAAAACCCCAGAGCCTTTTAGTCACATAAGATTTTAAAAGAAAAACTGCATGAGAAGGGCAAACCGAAGGCATGGGTCACTAGGCAGTTCTTTGTGCAGTGGGTAAACAGTTACAACAAATAAGTTACAGTCGCAGCAGCATTCGGGGGTTCTGCAAGAAATTGGTTTCGAGGAAGAGCCAGAGGTGGAGGAGGTTATCTCCACAAGAGAGATAAAAGAGATCTTGGGAATATGGGAGAGAGTTTCACAGTTCGTGGAAAAGAAACACCCCGAAAAAGTTGGAACTGGTCGTGCATCGGAGCTATTTAATGACACTTGCCTAACTCATTTCCGCAGCCTTCTGAAAGGGAGGAAGAAACAAACCTCCTTGGACAGTTTTTTTTTGAATCCGGCAAAAAAGGCAAAGACCAGTGAAGAGAAAAGCAGTGACTAAAATTAAGCATACAGTAGCATTTAAGTTGTGTGTAAGTTGCATTTAAGTGACCAAATTACAAATATGTACACTTTATAAAACCAGTTTTTTTTTTTGCTTTACATTCTCTTTTATTATGTTTTTAATAAAAATTTTATACAATATTTGTCATTTATAAATACATTTTTCTTATTCAAAAAGACGTAACAAAAACAATTGGGGGTAGCATTTTTGGGGCTGGAACGGATTAATGGCATTTCAATTAATTTCAATTGGAAAAATTGCTTTGAGATACGAGCAAATTGACATACGAGCAAGGTTACGGAACGAATTAAACTCGTATCTCGAGCTATCACTATATATATATATATATATATAACAAAACAATTGGGGGTAGCATTTTTGGGGCTGGAACGGATTAATGGCATTTCAATTAATTTCAATTGGAAAAATTGCTTTGAGATACGAGCAAATTGACATACGAGCAAGGTTACGGAACGAATTAAACTCGTATCTCGAGGTATCACTATATATATATATATATATAGATATAGATATTAGATACATATATAAAATGAAATATTATAAATTATCTTCAATAAAAATGCTTAATTATATAGGAAAAAAATGATAGTACTTACTGTGTAAATTTCCAATAATCCTTATTCTAATAAAATAGAGAGTGGTAGAGTAGATTATCTAAAAATAAATAAAAATAAACATTTTTCTAAAGTAATCCAAAAAATATATTATAAAATGTAGAGTATATTTAAAAAAATGAATAAAAAAACAAAAACAAAATAAAATATATATTTATATAATTTAAATCCAGTGTAATTATATTGAATACAATAATGCCCTAATGTTCGCCGATGACATATATATGTTATTATTTGCACAAACTCTAATAGGACTCCAGTCGTCATTAGATGGTGTGTCGGAATTCCTGTTAAAATGCGGTCTTAGCATTAACAGGGGAAAATCCTTCACATTATGTATGAAGAACATACCTAATTTAAAAAAGTCGGTCATAGATGTAGGCCAGAAATTTGTCTGTAATGGAGCACAATTACCATCTTTGACAAGAGAAGACGAGTTCAAATATCTGGGCATTTCTTTTACACCGGAAGGTCGAACAACAATTAGGCCAGACATCAAGCTGAAAGGAGCAATTGATCTTCTGACCAAAGCTCCTCTTAAGCCTCAACAACGTCTCTTTGCGCTCCGGGTTGTGGTTCTCCCAGGTCTGTACCATCTTTTGACCTTGGGTAGTTCAACGCTTGGACGCTTAAAGAAGATAGATGTCATCGTAAGGAGTGCCTGCAGAAAATGGCTTGATCTGCCACACGATGCGCCGAACGCTTATTTCCACGCCAGCGTTAAAGATGGCGGGCTATCCATTCCATCAGCTGGTAGCTGGATGGTTAATGCCCATGCATCGTGTGTTTAGACTCAAGAAGATGATGTCCGGGGAAACAACAACAGAGGAGGATTTCCCACAGAATTTCCTGAGCGACGAAATAAACCGTGCAACTCGGCGCCTCATGGATGGAGAGGTAACTCTAGATACAAAGATCAAACTGGAAGCTAGATGGTCAATGCTGCTCTACGCATCGTTCGATGGGAGAGGCCTTCGTGAATCTAGGAGGGTGCCTCAACAACACATCTGGATCACCGAGGGTAGCAGATTCCTTATTGGCAGGGACTTTGTGAACTCGGTGAAACTAAGGATAAATGCCCTTCCTACGAGATCGCGGACGGCTAGGGGGCGACCAAAAGATCGGTCGTGTTGTGGTGAATGCCCATTACTCCAGCAGTGCCACCGTACGCATAGATCGCGTATCAAACGCCACGATGCTATAGTGGCCTACGTCAAGCGAACACTAATGACCAAATCCTCTTTAGTAGACGAAGACGAGATCGCGGACGGCTAGGGGGCGACCAAAAGATCGGTCGTGTTGTGGTGGATGCGCTGCTGTCGAGACTCTAAACCCATTACTCCAGCAGTGCCACCGTACGCATAGATCGCGTATCAAACGCCACGCCAAATTTTGATGTTGGCGAGAAAATTATATAACTACTGATATTACTCTTATGCTCGTGCATGTGTAAGTTTATAAAATAATTCAAAAAAATTCAAAAATAATGCTTCAAAGATAGTGTTTCTGAGTGACATGAGTGGTGAATACTATACTATGTTATGTCTATCAACTATAAATTAAATAAATTAAAATTAATTTAATTATTTCAAACTAATTCAATGTCAGAAACAAATTTTAGAATTAATGAAGGAGTTTTGCAATTTTGAATTTGAAATTCGTGGCAAGGGGAAAAAAAAGACACTAGATAGATATAAAGAAAATCACTAGATGCCTTTAATTCGAATTTAATATTTTCAAATTACTTTATAAATTGACTGACTATATTTATTTTGTCTAAAATAAATTTGTTGTCGAAAAAGACCGCGAATTAGAGTGGTCAAATACTTTGAATTTTGTTGTGGAGGGTAAGTTTTATTAAATTGAAAGTACCTTTTAACCTAGGTGAATGAAGTTAGTGTAGCCACTTGGCAACACTGGACATCAATTGTGAAAGTGAAAGGGTCCAAAGTTAAACATTCAAGATCAAAAAAAAAAGAATCTCACACCATTAATAATCAATGTCAATTTGTAAGCCAATATTTAATTTAAATTCGTCTAGCACTAGAATATTCAATTCTTCCCTTGTTCGATTTTTGACACTATCATCCTCAAACATGGCAAAAGTATATGACAATTAATTAATATGTTATATTATTTTAAAGATATCATTTTAAAATTAAAACTTTTATACTAGGTTGGAGATAAACTTCCATGCATTGATTTGTACGAGGACTTACCATCAAATAAAGTTTCTTTATCGAAACTTTCAGAAAATAAAAAGGTTATCATATTTGGAGTTCCAGGCGCATTTACTCCTGGATGTTCTAAGGTATCTGAAAAACCTCCCGCTTTCCCGAAATCTTAAGGGATAAGTTAATGGCGATCTTACCCTGGCATATTGGCTTCATGAATAAATTAATAATATATTAATTTAAATCTGATTGAATGGAAGGCAGTTCAGGAACAAATAAAAAGTTAATTCTTTGGAGCTTTCGAACCGACGTTTCAGAGGATCTTCTCCTTCTTCAGGGTTCAAAATTTTAATGAAGGAACATGTAATAACTTGTCTTCTTTTTTAGGATTCTTTTCTCAACACCAACGACCACTGAAAAAAGGAGACAAGAAGGAAAATTATTACATGCTTCTTTCTTTGAACCCTGAAAGAGGGAAAATCCTCCGAAACGTCGGTTCAAAAGCTGTAAAAAAAAACTTGCCAATAAATACTCTTTTTATTTATGCCTGAACTGCCTTGGATTCAATCCTCAGACTTATATCTACCAGTTCGTCTCCGAGGAAAAACTTCAAATATATTAATTTTATTAAATGAATTTAACTTTAAAGGACATCATAGATATTAGAGAAATA
The DNA here is from genome assembly GCA_024734495.1 of Forficula auricularia. Taxonomy (NCBI): domain Eukaryota; kingdom Metazoa; phylum Arthropoda; class Insecta; order Dermaptera; family Forficulidae; genus Forficula; species Forficula auricularia. The sequence continues at coordinate 18,162,751 of JALMQS010000083.1, read as the reverse complement.
TTTTTACATTGCATATCAGAGAGGTTCGTCCCCTTAGGAATCGAACCCAAGCGCTAACTAAGCTTGCCGGGCCAGTAGCCAAACCCTTAAGACAAATCTCTCTCTGACATGCAACATATATAAGTATTATAGCTAGATTTTTCACTCCCTTCAACTCAAAGGGAATAGTGAAAATTCCTGCTAAACTGAAAAAGTTTTCAGTGACGGACCCATGGATTTTACAGTGAAAACAAAGATTTAAGTATCTTTTTGGGTGTCTTTTTTTGAAAAAGATGGAAATTATTTCAAAAATCAACCCAGTATATAATATTATTAAATGAATTTAACTTTAAAGGACATCATAGATATTAGAGAAATATTTTTACATTGCATATCAGAGAGGTTCGTCCCCTTAGGAATCGAAACAAGCGCTAACTAAGCTTGCCGGGCCAGTAGCCAAACCCTTAAGACAAATAAATATTAATTTTAATTTCATTTATTTTCTTAGAAAGACGGACTGGTAAGCGAAATAAGTAGATTATAATGAAAGGCAGTCCATATATTATTTAAATTTTATTCAATTTCCGACGTTTTGGAGACTTTTTTCTCTCCTTCATGGTATTGAATAGTTATTGATGGGTGAGTATAACTCGGTTCCCATTTGTCTCTCCCTTCAGTGATAGCAACAATATTACAATATTTTCCAACATTATACTATCATAAGATAACTAAGTACACTTATGATATAATGTTGGGAAATATTGTAATATTGTTGCTATCACTGAAAGAAGAGAGAAATACTCAACCAATCAATAACTATTCGATACCCTGAAGAAGGAGAGAAAAAAAGTCTCCGAAATGTCGGAAATTGAATAAAATTTAAATAATTTATGTACTGTCTTTCATTATAACCTACCTAATTTCATACTATCAATTTAAAAACAAGTTTGAATAAGCTGACGTGTTCTGATGTGGCCATCTACTTGACTTTACCATACAACCTTGCCCCTCACTTATATTTAATATTTAATAAAATTATTTATAATCATGTAGGGATGGGGGTTAGTTTTTGCATTTTTAGGTTACTGTGTGCCCACTGATTATGTATACAAAATTTGTTTGAGTTTTTCTAATCGAACCGAGATCATAAACCGAACCTATTCAAGTTGTTTGCAAGGTTTGTTTGGGAACGCATTTTTTATCTAATCGAACCGAGATCATAAACCGAACCTATTCAAGTTGTTTTTTGACTGAGGGGAACTGATTTATTCTATTTTATGATTTATCTCAAAAATTTTAGGTGTAGATTGGCGAAATTTAAAAACCGCCAAATCTGTAGCTGCGGTGGCGTTAATACGTAAGTACCGTCTCCTTTCATATTGTTGCTATCACTACTCCACCACTCATATTCATATTGTTGCTATCACTACTCCACCACTCATATTCATATTGTTGCTATTACTACTCCACCACCCATCAATAACTATTCAATATACCCTGAAGAAGGAGAAAAAAGTCTCCGAAAAGTCGGAAATTGAATAAAATTTAAATAATTTATGGACTGCCTTTCATTATAACCTACATATTAATTTTAATTAAAAAGAATTTACATTTTTAGGGACAATGTGATATTAGTGACAAATTATCTTAATGATAAATATGTATATTATATTTGTATGTCAAAGGGTTTCATCCCCTTTGGATCGAACCCAAGCGCTAACGTTGCTATCCGGGCTGTTAGCTTACTATAGAAATTAATTGCCTCCGACATACAGATATATATTAATTTTATTAATTATTTTCTTCTAAGACCCATTTACCTGGATATATTGAGAAACATGAAGAGCTAAAAAAAAAAGGGATCTCTGAAATAATTTGTGTGTCTGTTAATGATCCATTTGTTATGGGAGCCTGGGGAAAAGAACATCAAGCTGCTGGAAAGGTATAAAAATAGTTTTATTTTCTTTAATAACTAGTATATAAAATTCCTCCTCACATTAATAATAATAATAAAAAAAAAATTATGTCTGTCAATCATTTAATAAAATTACATTGAAAGTTTATTTTTGCTGAGAGTAGCAGAATTTTTATAAATTGAAGGAGACAATAAAACAGTGTCTTCTGCTGGAAATTTTTTTTTTTAATAAGGCCATCCATAGCTGGCGCCTTGATTCATGAGGGTTTTTGAAAATTTTAAATGTGAAGAGATCTGGAGGGTGGGCATGGGCCAGGGGCATTATTAGTTGTACTCTGCATTATTATTTGATTCATAATCAATGCAATGGATTCATTTATAATTTGTTTGTTAGTCACTCCAAGAAAACAAATCGTCGCCTAAGAGCCAGTTGTATGTCGCTTTGTAAAGTTTTTGTTAAAGTTGACAAAGGGTGAAACCTTAGAATTCACCTTGTGCCCGGCGGGATGGCCAATCAGATGAAAGTGCGTGTCATCTGATTGGCCATCCGGCCGGGCACAATGTGAATTCTAAGGTTTTACCCTTTGTCAACTTTAACAAAGACTTTACAAACCGACACTACAACTGGCCCTTAGAGAGCAAACCTGCTAACTCACAACAAGGAAATTTTACAGGGCAGAGAAAAAACAAACAAAATTTAATATTGTTGTTGTGGAAAGAAACTATTTTTCATATTTTTTTTCTACAACTTACGATCGTAATTTTAAGTACTTGGACGATGCTGCATCTCTTTTTCTTTCGAACGGTATTAATATGTCATATATGATAAAAAATTGAGTAAGGTTTACACTCTAAGCCGGCGAAATTATTCTACCTAGGCCCTCGTTGGCTCTGGATTGACAATAGTATAAGGCTCATTTTAGCGCCTGGGGTTCGTGCTCCCCCCCCCCAGTTGCGGCCCTGTCATGGGCGTCCGCAGAGAGGGATACTTGCCTCCCTCTGGGATCAAGTAATAAAAGGTAATTCATTAGGTGTATCATATATATTATAGGAGATATGCCGAGTGGTTAAAGAGCATGCCTTCTAATCAAGCTAGCGCGGGTTCAAGCCCGACTCGATGCAAATATTTGACCGGCTATAATCTGATTCCTTTAGGGGAAGGCAATGGGAAACCACCCCTGTAAAAATTTCCCCAGGAAAATTATAATTGAAAGGATACTCCCCATAGTAATCGCCGACGCTCGTAATCGAGTATGGCACTTGAAGAAGAAGAAGAAGAATATATTATATGTTTTGTTCAGGGAGAATGGTGTGGGTTCTTGCTGAAACATTTTAAATAAAGTAAAGAAAATTTTGAAAAATTTAAGAAACTTTAGAACATAAAATAGTAGGTAGGTTTCACAAAAATAAAAGGTAATATGCTTGTTTAGCACCACTCTATATATCGTCGGTCCTAAGGCAAAACCACGAATGTGAAAAAAATTTTTTTGCAAAGATGTTGTTATTATTATTCTAATTTACTTAATATGTCATGAAACAACATTATTGATGAGCGAAGATGGTCGTGGGTTTGATTAAGTAAGTATGCAACCTGTTTTTTGGAAGCCAATAGAAACTTCAGACCTTGTTTTTTCAAAATGATGAATCTGCACATTCGTGGTTTTGCTTTAGGACCGACGATATATTTCGGGGTATAAGCCCACCTTCAGAAGTTCACAGAGGAAACATATCTAGTATTTTATTCTACCTAGCTATTCAGCTTAGAAGGAAGGAAAAATTATTTTTCAAATTTTTTCAATATCCACGCGATGCTGATCTAATGAAAAATAATATTTATAATTTAAAAGACTGATAATAAGGGCCAAGCCTTCGAAACTATAGTCTCAAACAAATAAATAATATATATATATATATATATATATATAAGTTAAAGATTCCCATTTCTTCCACTTCCCCCCGTAGCCACTAGCAAAATGCTGAATCGCTTTCTCACGGTGAGGCTGCACTCTTCCTCTGTCCTCCGCTCATCTACAAGCTTATGCAGTATCAGCATACTAGAATCATATAAGAAGGGCTGTTCCAGCCACATAATTCAGAATGATTCGGGCGGGCAGTCGCGCTAGACTTCTCGCCTTAGAATGGTTCGAGCAGAGACTAACTGTACTTCCTAGGCCAGACTCTAATAGGTCTCCTACGAGGCTGGACTCTAATAAGTTCCCTCATTAGTATTAGTGAAATCTCTGCCTGAACACTAGTGAGTACTGGTCACATTGAGTGGACCAACCGAACGGTAAACCCGTAGTATTTAACATCGCGTACTTCACTTCGTTCTCCTGGGTTGTCATCATTTCGTGTGACACTAAACGGTCAAACCCGTACTACCCTCCATCTAACCCAGTATAATTATATATTTTATTTTTCTCATAAATACTCTTTACAAAAAAAAACCTCCTCTCTCCAAGTTCCAATCGTGTAGTGCCCAAAAATTCAAACTGTGCTGTGTCGAACATTATAAACATTATAAACATTATAAACATTGTAAATTACTTTAAAGAAGACTTTTTTTCATTAAAACATAAAATTAAATTAAATAAACTTTTATTCTCCTACAACATCTGACACCCTAAATTAGATCTAAAAAGTCTAAAATTAAAGAAACAAACCTATCCAAGCATCACCATCAATTTTTCTCTACCGCATAAGAATTTGTTGTATTAGTTTTTAAAAAACTTATTAACTAAGACGACAAATTTAACTGGCACCCGAGAACAGAGACATAAACGGTTAATTGATTGATCAATTGATTGTTTTGTTACCGAAACTGCAAGGTCAGATTTACGTAGGAGTGGCGCCTGAATATTATCAAAATTAACATTTAATTAAACATTTAAAAAAAAACGGAAATAAAAAAAAATATATGTGTTATTAAAGTGACGTATTGACAATTCATTCAGAAGAAGGAAGAGAGAAGAAACATTCATATCAGATTTCATTCGTCTAGCAGCGAGAGCAAGCAGATAAACGCCAGGACACAAGGACACCCACACACACGCAAGATGTTGAATCACCTTATGTGAGTAAAAAAAAAAAAAAAGAACCTTGAACTTGATCTATTTAAAAAAAATTTTTGTAAAGAAATAATAATTACGCTAAATAAAGCTTGAAATAAATAAATAAATAAATAATAAATAAATAAATAAAAAAAAACTTATATTGAAACATAAATAAACTTATATTGAAACAATTACGCTAAATAAAGCTTGAAATAAATAAATAAATAAATAATAAATAAATAAATAAATAAACTTATATTGAAACATAAATAAACTTATATTGAAACAAATAAACAACAAATAAATAAACAAACACTCATACACTCAAAAAAAAAAAATATAATAAATAAATAATTAATTCTTTTTATAAATAAATAGACTAATTAAAAATATAAATTTTACTCTATGAAAACTTCAAAACCACTAAAAAAAAAAAAAAATTAACTACTACTTAAATAAAATAAATTTTAGAAATTTTTAGAGAAAAGTTTCATGAATTTTTCATAGAATAAAAAAAAAAATAATTATTATAATTAATTTTATATATTGTTTTTGGTATTTTTAATTAATTTTAAGATTATTGATTTTATAGGTTAAATATAAATATAAAAATGGCATCAAAAATTTTAGAAATCAAAGAATTCAGTGAGGTAATCCCTATTTTCGACGGAAAAAATGAAAACTTAACTAACTTTTTACACGAATCAGAAAAACTAATTAATCTATTTCACATCGAAACAGTTTCTAACACAGACAAAATTTATCTAATGAGCAAAATTAAATCCAAAATTCAGGGCGAAGCAGCCATTTATCTGTCCACCCAAAACATAACAATATGGGACGAACTAAAAAATTTTCTATTAGCAGCCTATGGAGACAAACGTGACGACTCCACCTTAGTCTACCAAATTACCCACCTAAAACAATTCTCAGAAACCCCTTTAGACTTCTACAAAAAAATTCAACAACATTTAAATCTATTAACTAACTACATATTAATTCATAAACAAAATAATTTACAACTACAAAATTTTGCTAAGGAAATAGCTCTAAAAAGTTTTCTTTTTGGTCTAAAAGATGAAATCGGTAAAATGATTAGAACGAAAGATCCAAAAACATTAGAGGAAGCGCTAAGCCTCCTAAATAATACATTTGCAGTAGAAAACAGAAACACAAATTATATAAGTTTTACACCACGAAACTCCACACCCCAACACAATCAAAGTTTTACACCTCGAAATTTTACCCCTCAGAATTTTACACCACGAAATTTCACCCCTCAAAACAACCAAAATTTTACCCCACGACCTAATCAAAATTCTTCACCAAGACCTTTTCAACATAGAAACAGGACACCCCCTCAACAGAGAAATCACTTACAAAATGTCATAAATTCAACCCCTACAAGACGAAATAATAATTTTAACGTGAATGAAACACATCAAAATTTTTTAGAAATAGAAGCCTCGAGTTCCAACCACCCCCCGGACAATCAAATATTTTACCCACAAATAACATACCCCACAGACCAACCCTCAAACCAACAAACAATTCATGTACCAGACAACTGACAAATTCAATTATTCCACCCCCTACACAGACAGACCCACTTCCAGAGCTACCATACATTATTCACCCGCTTTCAAAAAGGAAAATTTTCTTAGACACTGGGAGTACAAATTCTTTTATTAGCAACCATCTTGCAAATAAAATATTCTCGGACTTCATATTCCCTAACCAAATTAAAGTAACTTCTGCTCATGGATCTTCTATTCAAAAATTTGCAATTAAAAAACCTTTTTTGAAATTTTTCACACCCGTATTCCACTAAAATTTCATTTGTATGACTTTCATTCTAAATTCGATATCTTACTCGGACTAGATAATATTAGATTATTAAAAGCAAAATTCGATTTCGAGCATGATCTATTGATCACCTCGAAAAGAACATTTAAAATTCACTACCTGAATACAAAGTCTAAAGATAATTCGGTAAATAACTTACAAATTGACTTTTCTAAATTTCGAATGAACCATTTAAATAATGAAGAAAAATTTAGATTAAAAAATTTTAATTAAAAAATACCCCTTCTACATCAGCTCCCACCTATCCCACACTTAGAATACACAAAATTAAAGAACACTTAGAAATATTACCAAATAACACATCTTCAAATTTAGACAATAGAGATATTAACAAAAATTGTAAATTCTTCAAAAAGAAAAAAGAAAAAGAAAAAATTTTTACTTTAAATAGAAATTTCCCACCACAACAAAAACTTTAGCATTCAACAGAAATTTACCCCTCGCACGACCAACCCTAAATACTTATTTAAATCAATTTCAAACTAAACTAATTTTTCAAAATTTCTCCAAACTAGAAACATACCTCTTTTCAGACAATAAAACCCCCCAGAACTACCCTTAATAATCCACCCCTTAATAAAAAATTAAAATATTTATAGATACTGGAACCACGAATTCTTATATTAATCCTAAATTAACAAATAAAATTTTTAAAAAAAAATCAAATCACCTTCAACCCCATTATTGTAACTTCTGCTCATGGCTCTGGCAAACAAAATTTTGCAAATAAAAGATCATTTTTTGAAATTTTCACACCAATGTTCCCCTTGTATTTCATTAGTATAATTTTTATTCCAAGTTCGAAATATTATTAGGCCTTGATAATATTCGGAAACTTTAGGCAAAAATTCGGACTTGCAAACTTAATTCAAAAATTTAAATAATTTATGACGAAAACTCACTACTCATTTTTACCAATCAAATTAAATATTTTATTCGGACCACCGATGATATACCGGTAAACACAACGAAATTCTCTATAAATTAGGCAAAAGCAATTACTTTTCGACTCTAGATTTGGCTAACGGTTCTCATCAAAATTAAGTTGGAATCAGCCTATAAAGAAAAAAAAAAAAAAACAGCATTTAGTACTGAACAGGATTACTACCAGTACTGTCGAATGCTTTTCGATTTAAAAGAATAGCCCTAGTACATTTTAAAGTACTATGAATAATATTCTTGGAGTCCTGTTGAACCAAATTTGTTTTGACTATTTAGACAAAATAATAATTTTTTCCAACGGTCTACAAGAACATATTGAAATTTATTATCTGATAGGCTCAATAGAGCAAACTTTAAATTGGACAGTTGTGAATTTATAAAACGGGAAGTGTCTTTCCTCAGTCTCCTAGTGAAACCAGAAGGCGTAAGACCAAACCCCGACTAAATTTTAGCTAATTATAAATTTTTTATTCCGACCACGGTCAAACAAATTAAATGAGTACAAATTCGACATAAACTATAAAAAAAAAAAAAAAAGGCTCAACAAAATATGTAGCCGAGTCTCTATCTAGAAACCCCGCGGAAATCAATGTGAATGTCAGGAAAACCATTGACTTCTACGAGTGGTTAAACGATCCAAAAAATTTTAACACTCCCATTAACCCAGAAGATATTACAAATTATATAAATAATTGTGATACCTGCCAGAGGTCAAAATATGACAGGCACCCTCTCAAACTCGAATTAAATTTAACTCCCACCGCGCAAAAACCTTTCGAAATAATCCATTTAGACACTCTTACTCTCGAGAAACAAAAATTCCTTACTATAATAGATTTAAAAATGTAGACAAATTCAAAAATTAATATAACCGTTTAAACGACCGAGAAGTCGATAAACTAACTAGATAGTAAGCTGACGACCGAGAAGTCGATAAACTAATTAGATTCTAGGTACCGACCGAGAAGTCGATAAACTAATTTGACTTTAGACTTTAGAAATTAGTAATTAAAAAATTAGAAGTTAGAATTTAGGCATTACCCATTTATAAAAAAAAAAATATTGACCAAAAAATTATAAATTAATGAATTCCTAATAAATCAGCCATTTTAATAATAATAATAATATGATTTACATATGATAATAAATAATTCTAGAATAAAAAGATTGTATGTATTTAAACAAAAACATCTATTGTAAAAGTGAAAAAAGTGAAAGTGAAAAAAGTGAAACAAGTGACAAAGTGTTTAAGTGAACTATATTTAAAAAGAATAATAACTTATGCCAATATTCTAAAATTACCTCATATTCAAAAAATTGTTAAAATACCAATAGTATAAAATTAAATGTAGTACATAATAAAATAATAAAAAATTGAATGTAATTCTCAATAATAATATATTACTAAATTGCAAAGACACACACAGATACTTGAAAATTGGGTTATTTAAAATAAAAGATGCCAATAATTGTTCAATAAATAATGAACTAATATTTTTAAACTATAACTATACTGAAGAAATCCCTATTTTAACGAATAATGAATTTAAGTACTATAATCAATTAAATAATAAAGAAATAAAGATTCATTCACTAAAAGATATAGAGATAAAAATTGTAAAGGGAAACGAAATAAAAAACATAGACTGGTATCCCAGTACCGTAAAAAATTTGATTAATACATTTTTGATAGTCATATTAACTCTTTTAACCTTTCTTATAACAATATATTTAATAAATAAATATAAAAAGTTTAAAATATTTCGGTTCCCTAAACATATGGATCAACCTACTGAGGTTGAGCTTCAGCAACAAAATTTACCCGCGGAAGCTCAATTTTAGGGAGGGAGGAGTTAAAGATTCCCATTTCTTCCACTTCCCCCCCGTAGCCACTAGCAAAATGCTGAATCGCTTTCTCACGGTGAGGCTGCACTCTTCCTCTGTCCTCCGCTCATCTACAAGCTTATGCAGTATCAGCATACTAGAATCATATAAGAAGGGCTGTTCCAGCCACATAATTCAGAATGATTCGGGCGGGCAGTCGCGCTAGACTTCTCGCCTTAGAATGGTTCGAGCAGAGACTAACTGTACTTCCTAGGCCAGACTCTAATAGGTCTCCTACGAGGCTGGACTCTAATAAGTTCCCTCATTAGTATTAGTGAAATCTCTGCCTGAACACTAGTGAGTACTGGTCACATTGAGTGGACCAACCGAACGGTAAACCCGTAGTATTTAACATCGCGTACTTCACTTCGTTCTCCTGGGTTGTCATCATTTCGTGTGACACTAAACGGTCAAACCCGTACTACCCTCCATCTAACCCAGTATAATTATATATTTTATTTTTCTCATAAATACTCTTTACAAAAAAACCTCCTCTCTCCAAGTTCCAATCGTGTAGTGCCCAAAAATTCAAACTGTGCTGTGTCGAACATTATAAACATTATAAACATTATAAACATTGTAAATTACTTTAAAGAAGACTTTTTTTCATTAAAACATAAAATTAAATTAAATAAACTTTTATTCTCCTACAACATCTGACACCCTAAATTAGATCTAAAAAGTCTAAAATTAAAGAAACAAACCTATCCAAGCATCACCATCAATTTTTCTCTACCGCATAAGAATTTGTTGTATTAGTTTTTAAAAAACTTATTAACTAATACGACAAATTTAACTTATATATATATACAGATATGTCATTTCGATTGGTATATGTGTGTATGTTTATTTGCATCAAGCGGAGGACAACCTCTTTGTTTAGTATTTTAAATTTTAAAAAGTCTTAAATTTTTCAAAATTCTCTTTACTTTAAATTATGTTTTTGTACTATTGTATTACTATGTATATTCTACAATCTACTACTATTAACTCCAAAAATTTATTGATATAATTATTTTTCTTAATGTTTCCCCTTCCTCCATGGAAAATATTCTGCAGACGCCCATGGTGGGAGGTTGGTTCTTGCTTGATTATAACTAATTTGAAAATATTTAATATAAGGTTAATTTAATTCTTGGTATTCATACATGTTAACGATGCATTAATTAATTATACTTGTAATTTTATTTCTACTCAACAAAAATAATAATTAAAAATTCATTTAGACTATGAGGGAGATAATCCTCTCAATGCACCCATGCTACCTGCTATAAAGCAACCCATCTTTTTAAAGGGAGGGGATCAAAATGTCATTACCTTCGAAAATTATTTTAAGTGAATAAGAATGAAAGAATTCCTGTACATTGTACAACATGTCTCACTTCTTTTTATGACACTGGAATTAAATGCCAATCAGACAAATGCTTAGCTTAGATGTTGGTAGAAACTGAATAATCAATACTTCACTTATTATTCTATGTAAGCGAAAGTAAAAATGACTTGATTTTATTAACTATAATGAAAATTTGATATTTTAATATGCAATTTCGAAAAGGGCACATGTCAGAAAGAAAAAAACCCATTTATTTTCTAAAGTAGAGTAAAATTTATCAAATTTATTTTTGAGTTAAATTTTGGAGACAGTAAAATTAAGGGGGTTCTTTCGCGATAATCCACACAAAAAGTTTTAGCCTCGTACCACTCTATAAATATGGACGGTGTTAAAATTTTAGGTCATGTTCCTTAACATGACTGTACATTTTACGCTACTACTTTCTATTTATGAATGGATCTTTTCCAAGCCATTGATATTTTATCCCCTCCACTAAAAATAATCACCCAAATATGTTTTTTTTTATCAAAACTACGTGGTAAATAATTTCAATTTTTTTTTTAAGTTACTCGGAATATATTATTCTAACAAAAATTAATTTTTCATCAAGATGGTGAAAGTCCTTCAATGAAAAAAAAATAAAATAATGATCATATCCCCACCCTTTCCCTATCTACCCTAGTTAAGAATGTCATTTTTAATTGCAATTATTTCATGTTTGGTGTGATAAATCGTCTTCAAATTTTAACAGTGTATGTATTATGCTTTTAATGACTAATATTCCAAGTTTCGAAGACTTCTTGAATTTTTGCATTTGTGAAAGAACTACCTTAATACCAGAATTGTGCCTTTTTCGACCATAGTAGGTGCTGGGAAGCTTTTAGATTACATTTATATGAAAAAGTGTATTTGTCAAAATATGCGAGATGTGCCCTTTTCGAAATTGCATATTCATTTGTTTAAAGTTGTTTTTTTTTATTTTAAAATTTATTATCAACATTCATTCTGAAAAAGAACGAATTGGGCATTCTATTAAGGTACTTCTTTCACAAATGCAAAAATTCAAGAAGTCTTTGAAACTTGGAATATTAGTCATTAAAAGCATAATACACATACTGTTAAAATTTGAAGACGATTTACCACACCAAACATGAAATAATTGAAATTAAAATTGACATATTTTACATAGGGTAGATAGGGAAAGGGTGGTGATATGATATTTATTTTATTTTTTTTCATTGAAGGACTTTCACCATCTTGATGAAAAACTAATATTTGTTAGAATAATATATTCGGAGTAACTTAAAAAAAAATAGAAATTATTTACCATGTAGTTTTGATAAAAAACAAAAAAAATATTTGGGCGATTATTTTTACTGGAGGGGATAAAAGTACAATGGCTTGGAAACGATCCGACAAGCATGTGTGTATCCATATCAGAGATTTCGTAGTGTGAGTGCTACAGTCACGTTAAAAAAACATAACCTAAAATTTTAGTTTCGTTCATATGTATAGAGTGGTTACGAGGCTAAAACTTTTGTGTGGATTGTCGCGAAAGAACCTTCTTAAGCGATTTGTTTCTTATTTATCTATGTAGGCTTAGGACAAGACGTCAGTAAAATGAAGCTTAAAAGGGTAATTTGATTTATTAGAACATCGATCCTATATCTTAAAAGTTGTCTAGTTATAAAGGATTATAATAGGTATGACTTAAACCCAAAAAAGCCAAGTTACATTGACGTCAAGAAAAAATTCCATTTATTGTGTTTGATTTTAATAATTGAAAATTGCAAGTCAAGATTATAATATAAATTAGAAGGTCTATTTCTATCTCTAGAAACAAGTGTTTTGACGAATTATATTCTATTATTAAATTTTTTTTTTTATTTTTAGGTTCGAATGCTGGCTGACCCTGCTGCAGAATTCACCAGAGCATTACAATTAGAGACTAATTTGCCCCCATTGGGGGGAATCAGGTCGAAACGATATTCAATGGTTGTCGAGAATCGAGTAATTAACGAATTAAATGTTGAACCTGATGGCACAGGTCTTACTTGTTCTCTTGCAAAAAATCTTAAAATTTAAGGAAAACTTAAGAATTTAATTAAAATAAAAAAGAAAATGTTTAAAATTTTTTTATATTTGTCTCATTTTTTGTTTTTTCTCATTGTGATAGTTGATTTAAAAGGTAATTAAATAAATTACAAAATCAATAAAGTGTTTAGGGTTTTTTTATTTAAAATATATAAGTATTTATTGTTTGTACCTTTACACTGATTCGAAAAATCTGCTAATATATAATAACTTAATTAAATTCTCACACAACATATAAATATACATTTGATTAATAATATCAATCAGAAAACACAAATGAACCTTCCTCAACCTTAGCACAATCAGGAAGAGTGACTTAACAATAATGGTAAACCATCCAGGGTAGTCTCTTCAGTTCCGTACAGCAGCCTCCTCAATTCTCCTACAGTAGTAAAACCAGTGCCGGATTATAGTACAGGCGCACTGGGCGCTCGCTCGGGGCCCGGTCAGCCGGAGATAAAAAAAATACGAGTAAAGAAAAAAAAACATATTTCAGCTCGTTTTGATTAAAATACGTTTTCCTAAACTTATTACTTATTATATTACTTATTTCTGTATAAACTGCATTAGTCCTTTCGTTTGTCGCTAGGGCGGAAATAAGAATTAGTAAAAAAGTGTTAAAAAAAATTCTATAGGGTGGGGGGGGGGGGGGGGGGGCGAAAATATATATGCCGCTCGGGGCCCGAAGAACCCTACATCCGGCACTGAGTAAAACTGTTCTCCGGGAATTCCAATAAATATCTTCTTCGAGAATCCCTGTACGCAAGACATTCTAATACAGTGGTTCCCAACCCGGAGGCGATCGCCCCCAAGTGGGCGATTTGGGTTATCAGGGGGGCAATAAATAACTGGAGGGCGATGAGTATTCAAAGGGGGAAATTGTGATTGATAACAAAGCAATTTTATTAGCTTATGTGAGGTTTATCAATGAACAAAAGGAAATTACTGAGGAAATGTTGTATGCTAGAACTTTGATCACTGATACGAAGGGATCGTCCATTTTTAAAGTGGTGCAAGATTATTTTGAAGAAAAATAGATTCCCCTATCAAACTGTCAACTTTCTTAATTTTTCTAGATGCTAATTTAAAAATGAAAACATGTAGTCCTGTTTTTTAAATGTACCTCAATGATCTTAGTTAATTATTTCACTTTGTTCTTAAAAAAAAAAAAAAAACTGTAAAAAATGTACATTTTAATTTTTTTTCTATTTTATTTAAGAGTGACCGGATAAAACTTCTTTGGTTGTTTTTATATACGGTAATAAAATTGTTGAAAATAATAAAACTGCTTTATTATTTACACTTTACTTGAAATTAAAATTAGGCATACAATGAAAATGAAAAGGGGGCGATAGGTGTTAGTCAACCTCCAGAAAGAGGAGATGGGCCACAAAAGGTTGGGAACCACTGTTCTAAAACAACATGAAAGATAAATTTATAATTTTCTCATTAATATATCAAAGAACAATTAACGAGAATTGTTTTGATCACGCTTTTTGAAAAAGATATATCGCGAGACTACTGCGGTTGAAGCTATTGGAGTCTGCTGAGTCTTAAGTCTGGACCAAGAGAGAAGAAGATATGATCCATTTAGCTACAATCCAACGTCATTTTGCTTATAGCCCGCATGACACTCGGATGGATCACCAAATGAATTTGAAATCTAAGGTGTTATATATTCAATCTCCCAGTCCAGAGCGCCCGATCTATTAGCACGTATGTTAGTTAGTTGCTTGCCATTAATTAATCGTATGTTTCTTACATTTGATTCAATCGCGAAATCAAATGTAGGTGATTTTTGTCAAATATTAAGTGAAAATAATATCTGAACTTATATATCTCTAACTTGAAATAATGAAGTTAAATAAATTTATAATTTTCTTATTAATATATCAAAGAATATTTAACAATTAGTAGAGAATGTGGTGTTTGTGCAAGGTGAAACATCTTTAATAAAGATAAGAGTAAATAAATATTATATGTAATATTCATTTACTATGAGTTAAGGATTCTTTGTCACTTTTGTTTCACATTAAAATTAAAAAAATAAAAGATGTAAATTTTTTCAATATATATATTTCGAGCTGTAAGCTCATCTTCAGGAAAGTACAGAATTATAACTCAGTGTTTTTTTTGCATCGTATTTTCAAATAAACTGCAGCGGATCGTTGCTAAACTTTATCCAAATTCATTTGAAATATTAATATGTTTATTTCTTTATTATTAATCAGATATCACTTGCAATTTGCAGTTCATGTTGACTTTAATTCAAAAATAATTCTCTTTTAACAGTCGAGGAATAACCATTCTACATTCGATTTTTGACGTTTCGGTTTTTATTGGTAGCCATTGCTGGAGACATGGAGGAATCGACTTAAAATCAAAAATAACGATCGATTCTTACCTAACTAGGAATAACTTTATTGCATTCCATTTTTGATGTTTTGACTATTAATGGCAACCTCTACTGAAAACGTGGAAGAATCGACTTAAAATCAAAAAGACTAAATTTTTTTTATGAGAAACAACTTAAGCTTGAGAATAAGAGAATTTTTCATAAATAGATTGTATATACTTTTGTGTCTAGCAAAATGAATAATAATTGTAATTTTCAAGTCTTCTTATCTATAATAATACCTACATATAATATAACTTTTTTATTTTCCCCTTAATGATAACAAATTGGATTTTAATACATTTTAAATATTTGTTTCATCTTATTTGTTATGAGTGTATGTATATTGCAGTTACAATAGAATCTTAAATTATATCTATTTAAGACTTTATAATAAAACAATTATATTTATTCTCTGTAACTAATAAAACATCAATAAAGCAGCCACGTGGGGGTCCAGGGGGCGAAGCCCCCTGGCTAGCAAAAGGCCCGGCCGAAGTCTGTCAGAGGGATTCTCAGAAGCGAATGGAACTATGATTCTATTGTGTTTAATTGTTTTTACCTAAAAAATCCTTGAGATAAAATAGGAATTAAGAGATTAACATTAATTGTTATATAATAAAAAAATTACCAAATATAATTTAAATTGATAGAGATTTTCTTTAGGAGACGGACTGGTATAAATATGTAATTGGATGTTGATGAAAGCAGTCCACGGTGGTTGTAAAAAATAAGACTATAGAGGTTTTATTATTTTACATTTATTTGTTAAAACCTTATTTTTTACAACCGTGGACTGCTTTCATCAACATCCAATTACATAATTTAAATTCATTAGATGGGAGATTTCTGTCATAGGGATTCCCGAGTGCGAGTCTAACTAATTTCATATTTTTTAAGAACGACTTTGAGTGTGTAGCTTTTTTTTTTTTTTTTTATAATGATATTGATACAAGAAGAAGTTGCACCAAGAAGGTACAACCTCTGAAGTCCGTGGTGGACCCTTGTAACGTGAAGATAAGGGGAGATTTAGGGATTGGGTAGAAGTCGAAGGTATCTGTGGATGCTGGTCTTGAAAGTTTGAAGGTTATAAGTAGCTGGAAAGACGGTCGGGGGAAGAGAATTCCAGTCTCTAGATGTCATAGGGATAAATGAATTGGCGAATGCGTTTGTTCGATTAGTATCTAGTTTAAGCGCGTAGGGGTGTTGAATTTTAGAAAATCGTGTATTTCGGGCAAATGAGGCCTTTAGTGGGATTATCGATTTTATTTCGTCAGAACAAAAGCCATGGTAATATCTATAAAAAGGGATAGGGCGGAGACAGATCTACGATGGGCTAGGGAGTCGAGAGTGTCAGTTAATGTAGGATCGCCTATCAGTCTTATAGCTCGCCTCTGAATTGCATCTAAGGTATTAAGAGAATACTTGGAGGCTCCTCTCCACAAATGCGAGCAATATTCAAGACAGGGGCGAATTTGAGCCTTGTATAATATAAGGAGTTGAGTGGGGGTGAAAAATCGTTTGGTTCGGAAAAGAAAGCCAAGCTTACATGCTGCAGCTTTTGCTACTGAGATAATATGGTCATTCCAAGAGAGGTCAGAACCTAAGGTGACACCTAACATTGATATTTTATTACGGAATTCCAATGAGCTCGAATCAAAGGAAATGTCCGGAAGGTTCCTATCTGCGCGCCTAGAAATTAGGCAGCACTGTGTTTTGCCAGCATTAAAGTTTACCAAATTGTGAGATCCCCATTTTTTAAGCATGCTTAAATCTGAATTTATTGAGGAGGCTATGTTTGCGCGATTGTCTAGTAAGGATTGAGCGTTGTGGAGGGTGCTATCGTCAGCGTAACAATGTATTGGATTGGAGGGCAGATTTAATAGGTCATTAATATAGATAATAAAGAGTGTGGGAGAGATGACTGAGCCCTGAGGAACTCCAGCATTAGTATTAAAGGACGAGGATGATATTCCGTCAACCTCGACTTTAATAGAGCGGTTTGAGAGAAAGCTCTCAAGCAACTTGCAGAGGCTCGGGGGAAGGCCAAATGCAGGTAATTTGGCAAGAAGATTTTTGTGCCAGACATGATCGAAGGCCTTTGAAATGTCTAAGCCTATTACGAAAGTCTCTTTACCAGTCTCTAGTGCTTTATTCCAAATATGAGTTATATATGCTAAAATATCGCCGGTGGACCGAAATTGTCTAAAGCCGTATTGACTATCATGGATTAGTTTATTAGATTCTAAATGGTGAAGAACTTGCTCATTAATGATTTTTTCCATGATTTTAGAAAGAACCGAAGTTATGGCGATCGGACGATAATTGGCTACATTTGAAGGATCTCCTTTTTTTTTAATTGGTTGAATTCTTGCTGTTTTCCAGCTCTCCGGAAATGAGCCAGTGGTATATGAAAGTTTGAAAATTTTTGAGAGAATAGGAGCAAGTTCAGGCGCGCAATTTTTGATTATACTGGTGGGAATGTTGTCTGGGCCAGCGGCTGAATTAACATTTAGGTTTTTTATTACTTTTAATATTTTTGGTATTCTGAATTTAATATCCGACATAATATTGGTGCTAGGGGTATAGGGCGGGGGTCAAGTCCCTTGTCGTCTAAGGTGGCATTGGTCGCGAAGAATGAAGCGAATGCTTCAGCTTTAGAGAGGGCGTCGGTGGCTATTGAGCCGCTGGAAAGATTAAGGGGGAAACGAAGATTTGGAGGAGTTGGTAGTTAATTTCCTCGTGAGATGCCAGAATCGATTTTTATTAGCTGGGCATGCTGATAATCGGTCAGCCCATTTTTCATCTAGAGACTTCTTGGTTTCATTAATAATTTTGTTACACTGGTTACGAGATTTTGAAAAGGCAATTCGTTTGATGTCCGTTTGGCAGGAAAGCCATTCGTTGAATGCTTTATTTTTTTCACGAACAGCTTCGGCACATCGCTTGTTGAACCAGGGCTTTGAATAATTTTTCCTATTTACATAGGGAACACACTGTTCAATGCCCATCTGAATTACTTCTTCAAATACAGAAGCACATTCAGAAGCATTTTTATTTTTTAATGCGTCATTCCACGGGAATTGTCCAAAGAAGCTACGCATCTCATCGAAGTTGGCTCTATTAAATAGCCATATTTTTTTTTAATTTGTTGGCTCTTAGGCTTAGAGAAGTTGAAAGGAACATTAATTTTTATCAGAGAGTGGTCGGATTTATTCAGAGGGGCGGATATAGAGAATGTGAATGTCGATGGGTCAGTTGTCAGGAATAGATCAAGAAGATACGCTGTGTGTTTGGGATTGTCAGGTATTCTAGTAGGACAGTCAATGATTTGAGTGAGATTGCAGGCTATAGAGAAATCATAGGCTTCGCGACCAGCGCGCGTGTTGGAGCTGGAATGGGTCAACCAATCCTTATTATGGACATTGAAATCACCAAGAAAAGAAATTTCTGAATTGGGAAATTGTGATTGAATTTGGTCGCAACATTTACCGAGATAGTTGAAAAATTCTGAAAATTTCGAATCATTAGGGGACCTATATATTGCACAGAGAAATCTGGAAGATGAATTTGAGGAAATTTTAAGCCATAACGCATCGAATTTATCTGATTCCAAAGAGGAAAAACGCTGACAGGGGACATCGTCACGAACGTAGCAGCAGACACCATTATAGCGACGAAACATGGTGTGGAGAATATATTTGCGAAATTGAAGATCAGGGGCGTTAGATTTATTTTGATCAATTTGGGTCTCGCTAAGGGCTAGAATAGAGGGTTGGTCGTTTTCAAGATGCTGGAATACAGAGGCTTTATTACTAAAGAGACCGCGGATGTTTGTATAATGCAGGGTTAGCGTGGACATGATAGAGGGGTGGGTGTGGATTATTTGATGTGGTAGTCAGAAATAATAGAATAGAATAGAAATCGGTATCACAAGTTAGACAAAGAAAGTTAGAAATCATCAATAGCTAAATAGATGAAATCCAATTAACTCAGGCTATCACTTGAGCAGTGGTAAATTCTCCGATTCGATAATTAATTAATTAATTATCTCCCACTTAATTATTTATGTTGAATCTGTGGAGAAAGAAATTGTATATTATTTGCTTAATAACTACTTCTAGAATGATACTAGTGTTAATAATAGATATATTATAAATTAAGAGTTAAGATAATAATTAAAATTTACTTAATTACTAGCTTTTATAATAGATATATTATAAATTATAGGTTAAGATAATATTTAAAATTTAAAATAAGATGTTAGTTGAAATTATTATAGAATTATTATAGAACAATTAAGATTTAAAAACCGTGCAATAATATTAATAATAGTTCGTAAGAAAAAAAAAGAAAAAGCAAAAATTATAATTTAGAAAATAATTAAAAGTAAAAAGAAACAACATGCAATAATGAATAAATAATATTATTATTAAAATTAAAAATTATTTCAAAAGCAATATATTAAAGAGAGAAAGAAAGTCAATTGAAATTCGAAACTTATGGTTTGTGAGATGATCCTCTTGTCTTCAAACACAATGTAACGAATTGAGATAAAATAAAAATAAAATAAATGGAAATGTTTAGCCAATTATTTGATTGGCCAAACAAATAATTACAAATATTAATTAAACTATGAAGATTAAAATTAAGTAAATTATATCACTAGAAAGAAGAATTTTTAACGAATAGTTTGATGTAAAATAATTAGAAAGTTTTGAAAATTAGACCACTCAAAAAAACATTCAAGTACGGAGCAAATAAAAACGTGTCAATTTGTTACTTAAACCCTATCTAGCTATCTTCAGTGGTGTGATCGAAGGACTTTCCATTTAGCTAAGAAGAGCTACGAACAATTATGTTATTGATAGTAGTAGGTTTTCAAAGTCATAAAAGTGTAAAATTCGAGTTCGCCCCCCCCCCTGATGGCGTGCATTCATTTTCATTTCTATCTTCACATGGGTGGGTCACCGTCCTTACGGAAATGAATGCCGCGCAAATATCAGCAGTGATGCGAGCAATTGAATTTATAAAACCATTAAAATGGTGTTCTCGAGGGGTGAACCGCGACCGAATATCGTGTACACCTACTTCCACTTCCTAGTAGAAGACAATAGATGAAGGGGCATTATCTAATTAATTCCAAAGACATGTACACCTAATTCCAATCGCGGTTCACCCCTCGGGTTTTCCTAATTGCAGCGCTTCGTTAGCTAAAATATTATATTTTACAAGATTTATTTGCAAAAAGATTAAAGAATATTATTTATACAGTAGAAAATGAAAGTAAAAATATTAACTTTCCGTGGATCGAAAAGTACCATTGATGTATTATATCTTAATTCAAAATGAAAAAATTATCTTAGTTAAAATAACAAAATTTATTAAAATTTATTAAGTATTATCAAAGAAAAGGTAGTGAATAAAATTAGGCTGTAATTTGTGGGGTCACGGCATTAACATTTTTATCAAATTTGGGTGGGGTCAAACAAAATCATAAATTTGCATAATGGCTACTAATGCCCGTATACATATGATATTTTTATAAAAACGCAAGATAAATTCAAGAGAATATCATTGATGCAATAATGCCTAGATAAACTTTTCAAAAAAATATTGAGATTTTTTTTATTAAAGTAATAAAATAAATATATAAGTAGGTGTATATATATAAAATGAACCTAAAGATTTATTTTGTGGAGGAGAAAGATTAAAGTTGGATATGGTACCCCTTTATAATTGCAGTTTGATAATTTGATTTTAAAAATAAATAAAATATGCCCTAAAATATATTCGAAATTTTATTTAAAAAAAATTAAAATTGATAGTTTTATGTTTGATTTTTATATAATACACGATCATATGATATTAATGGTGAAATAATAAAGTTATATTAATTTAAAATGTTTATGGATATATTTTTAATTTTTCAGCCAAAATAAGGGGGGTCTTTCATAAATTTTTTTTCAAAACTCCTTCCCCTCCAAAAGTTACAGCCAAATATGGCATAGTTACCCTCTACGGCGCAACCCTAAATTTAGAGTGCTGTAACTTGGAGGGGAGGGGTTTTAAACAAAAATTATATGAAACACCACCTTTTGGTGAAAAATCACCCCTTAAAATATTTCGCATCAATTTAGAAACACCCTGTATAATGCGCCTGCTAGTGAGAAATCTTTAAATCGACATCGTTATCACACCTTAGGAAAATTCTTCTCTATTCAACGTCGATATTGGAGATACAAAATAAATGCTAATTGCTTTTTTATAGGAAATTTAATAAACTATATTTTTTATCTGAACAATTTTTTCGTATCAGTTTTAGTTGACGAGATATAGACCAAAAACTGAAAAAGTGTAAATTTTTTCAAGATTGCGGCTCGAGCGCTACATATTTTGACGGGGACTTTTAGTATGTTTAATGGGATGCCGTAATAAGCATGTATACCAAAATTCATATATTTACCGATTAATATTTTTTTTCTAATTTGACTGAACTATATGTATATTCACATAGTCTCTTTTCAAATGACTCGACCCATAGTACGATGGCGCCATCTGCCCTAAGCCCGATACTCTCCATAAAGATGTTAGATTAATTAAATAAATAAATTATATAATTATGAAAATAAATATGAATTTTTTTAAATATTAACTCAACTAATTAATTTTAAACTAAAAAATAAACAAATTTATATTTACTATGAAGGTGGCATCAATAATGTCAATTATAACTTGTTGATAATTTTACATCATTCTGCTTTATTTGTGACTTTTTCTATCCAATATCATGATAAGAATTAAAAATTGATTCAATTTCAAATACATGATTATTGTACCCATATTGTTAATTTGAATTCACATTTATTTTTCAAAATATATACTTTATTATTATAATGTCGTTATATTGATTGATTAAAAAACAACGATACAATTAAAATACTTTGAGTTTTCTCGACTAGATTGCCTCTTTTTTTTCCCGATTCTAAAAATGTCAAAAAACAAACTAAATCTAACCTTACCTCCAGGATCTATAGAGCCTGCCAAACCTTTAACCCCAGTTGTAAGTGACCCTACAACGGTTGAGGCTGGAGCTGCTAGCCAGTAAGTTAGCAAGCAAATAAATCTCTCTCTCTAAATCTTATCCATCTTGCTTGCCTTACTTTTTTTATTTTTTTTTAATTGACTCATATAAGAAAGCATGTTTTCAGAGGTAATTCTTTGTTAAGTGATGGAAATATCGACGTTATCGGTGACCGTTTGGAAGTATTGGACATGAGTGATACCCAACGAAAACGTATGGAATATTTTCTTTGCCAAAAAGAAAAAGTCGGCGAATTAAACGATGACGATTTTGAAAAGCTTGGCGAACTTGGAGCAGGAAATGGAGGAGTTGTGATGAAAGTGAAACATAAACCAAGCGGTTTAATTATGGCAAGAAAGGTATTTGATTATTTCAAAACATACTTCAATCAATTACAAGTATTTTTTGCTTTTGGAGAGACTGACTGGTAGAATTTCAATGGAGAATTGATGAAAGGCAGCCCAAGGATAATAAAAAATAAAATTCCGAATAAAAAAAAATATTGAAATGTCACTTTCATCCACTTGAAAACTGACGTTTCGGAGGATCTTCCCTCCTTCTTCAGGGCCTACAAATCTATCTACTCTTATTAAACGAGCAAAAATAGTTTGTTTATATATTTGTATCTTCTATTTTCTATATTTTATTTGAAAACGGCTCTACCGATTTTGATGAAATTCACGGGTTAGGGAGTTTTTGGGTTGACACTTCGATCTCTCACGGTCTCATCTTCGACAAAATTGTTTTTGATGGGTTTTTTCGTAATCAAATTAATTAATCTCAGGTAGACAAATGGCAATCTTGGGCTTTTAAAAAAGGTTGCTCTTTTACTTTTGTACCCAGGCAGACAATGGGTTGGGTTAATTCATTGTTTTCAAATGTCTTGAAGAAGTATTGTGATTGTGGTTTTTAACATATTTTGTTCTTCCTAAACGTTAGAATTATTAATAAACTTTTTATAATTGTTTTTATAAAGAACCTTATTTATTTGATAGAATAAAAAATAATCAAGAATTTATTTAAAAATATCTTTTGCATAACCCGGTCTCAATTTTCTAGAAAAAATAACACATTTTTGATAGGTTTTATTTATTAACAATTGGATGAATAAAAATGAATCATGAGGTTGAATCAAAACGAGGTGCAGGAGATGATGGTGTGCAGTGGTAGGGGATCCGGGGGTAGGGCGAGGTTTCGGGGGGGGGGGGGGGGGGGGTGTGCAGTGGAAAAATACTATATATATATTTGTATTTTTTTTTAATTTGAAAACGGCTCTCAAATAAAAATTTACATTTTTATCAGAATTTTAAATTAAAAATAATATTAAAATAATGCTTTTAACTGAAGGAAAAAGTTACCGAGCATCGCTCTATGCCTCCAGGTACTTAATATAAAACGAGGTTGGCCATCAATTGTTTCATTCACAATCATATATTCATACATAGGTAGATTAGTATAGAAACAACACTTACTTACTTAAAATGGTCATTGAAAGAAACTTCCTACTTATCTCTTTCAACAGTGGTCGAATATTGCTGTTTCTGACCAGAATCATAATATGATGAGACTATGATTTGGAGGACGTTGATCTTTATACATTAAATTAATAAAGTAAAAGGAGTGTAGTTTCACAGTGAATGAAATAAAACTCAAAGAGGTTTATACAAACTATATATTTCGGATTATTAGTCCATCATCAGGAGTTTACAGATTAAAACAATTTTTCGATGAGCTAGCAAGTCTAGGTAGACGGTAAGGGTCGGATTGTCAATCAGTTTGAAGTTAAAGAGGATGAAAGTAACGTTCCAATAAATTTCTTTTATTCTGAATTTTATTTTTCATTATCCTTGGGCTGACCTGTTTTGAAAACCTGTTGTAAAATGAGCCATTTATTATTGAATATATTCTATAAAGCATTAGGGTAAAATTCACTTCTAATTTTTTTAAATATTTCACTTTTGAAACTCAACTCGACTAGAGACTGTCAACATTTTATTTGCAAAATTTGGATAAATTTGATCGCTAAGATGGGCTACTCGATTGCAATTTGTCGCTACATCTATCAACATTGCTAAGACATAACTTATGAGGAGAATTTTCTAGGTTAGGATTCACATGTGAAACCTAACTAGAAAATTCTCCTCATAAGTTATTTATAATGTTTCACCTAGAACCGACACCTAAATCCTTAAAAATTATTGTTAAGACATACTTGCTAGAGCGACGATTTAGGGCCAGTTGTGTTTCGGTTGGTAAACTCTTTTTAAACGTTGACAAAGGGTAAAATCTTAAAATTCACCTTGTGCCGAAAGTGCCTGTCATCTAATTGGCCATCCCATCGGTCACAAGGTGAATTTTAAGGTTTTACCCTTTGTCAACGTTTAAAAAGAGTTTACCAACCGACATACAACTGGCCCTCAGAGTTTAACCTGGAAGAATAGAGGGTGAACTGGGGTTACTTTAATTAATTTCTTTGCCCTTGTATCGTAGAAATTTTATACAATGGCATTCATTCCTCCATCATTATAATATCTCCGCGTTCTAGAAAACTTCCCTCCTTTTCTGTCAAGCAAAAACAATTTTTTTTTATTTTTTAAAAATAAATTTGTTTCTGCTAACGATGCTAAATAATAAGATTTTCTTTTTTAATTGTTTGATTTTACAAAACCTTGTCAGTGTAGATGGCACACGATGTCTTGAAAAGTCATCCATTCAAAAACTAATCGTGTGCTATTACCACTAGATTAATCAGTATTTAAAATGGGAGCCGAGACTTGCTAATCCTTGATCTCCCTATAAAAAAGTTTATATCTAAAGACCGGATATTTATGCAGCAAAAATGGACCAAATATGCCATAAAATTGCAGAAAAAATCCAAACTATTTAGTATAAAATGCAATATAAAATTTGTAATTTATCTGTAGGAATGTTTGATTTAACTCAATTTTTTCAAAAAAAAAAAAAAAAAAAGTTTTACACCAGAACCACGTGCCAACAGGGACATTAAAGTGGACATCAAAATATTTATAAAAACCTCCCATTTTAAAAATCACATAAACATTAAATTTCTTTACATCAACATAAAAAATATGTACATTATATACTTTGTATTATTTTAAATTATTTAAAATTAAAAATATAAAACAAAAAAGAAAAATTAATGAAAAGATTTACTTAAGTATCTTTTTTGAGTTTCTTTTTTTGAAGAAAGATGGAATTTTTTCAAAAATCAATCCTTGGGTTCGATTCCCGAGGGGACGAAACCCTCTGATATGCAATGTAAGAATATTTCTACTAAAATCTTAAATTCACTTCTTAATTTTATAATAGTTATTTACCTAACCTGGGTTGATTTTTGAAAAAATTCCATCTTTCTTCAAAAAAAGAAAGTCAAAAAAGTTACTCAAATCTTTTCATTAATTATTTAAAAAAGGGACCCCACACTGAAAACTTTTTTCAGTTTATCCTGATTTTTTGCTTTCCCCTTCGAGTTGAATGGAGTGAAAAATCTGTTGCTTTATTTCTTATATATGTTGCATATCGGAGAGAGATTTGTCTTAAAGGATTGGCTAACGGCACGGCAAGCTAGTTAGCGCTTGGGTTCGATTCCAGAGGGGACGAAGCCCTCTGATATGCAATGTAAAAATCACATACTACTAAAGGGCATTTGTGCCTGCCTCTGTACCTATGTCCGTCCCCCCAGAGGGTGGATGGTGGGGTTGGGAGGTACTAAAGGGCATTTCTTTCTGTGTCTGTGCCTATATCCAGGGGGCTACTAAAGGGCATTTGTGCTTGTATATATACCTATGTTTGTTCGTCCCCCAGGGGGTGGGGGTTTTAAGGTGGGGTCCAGGGCGTGGGGAGTCAGGGATGTGGGGGTCCAGGGGTACTAAAGGGCATTTCTCTCTGTATCTGTACCTATATCACATACTACTAAAAGTCATTTGTTCCTGCCTCTGTATGTATCTATGTACCTATGTATGTCCGTCTCCCCAACAAAAACAGTCGTCATGATTACCAATTTAAATGAAATTATCTATATAAATATAAAATTAAGATTTTGTCTGTACATTGAGGTGGTGGTGTGGGTGGGTTTCTGTGGTGGGGGGGTCCAGGGGGTGAGCCCCTGGCCAGCAAGAGGGCCGCCTAAGGCGGGCCTTGCAGCTAGTATTTCTACTAAAATCTTTGATTCGTACTTAAATAAAATTAAATTCACTTCTTAAAAAAAAATTATCCAAATTATTTTATTTTACATTTTATAAATAAATAAATTCAGAAATGAAGTTGATTACAAGATGCATTTCAAAGTTATCTTCAGTGAAATTAAAACGCATGTCGTCAAGTACATATTTATAAGTAGAAGATTTTTCTAGAATATTAAGGCCTTAATTTTTTTTTAAATATTCTGTAATTGAAATGGAGAAGAATGGATAGAGAAGAGCATTGCTTCTACAAATCGCCTGCCTTTTATTCCCTAATTTTATTCTTTCTCGTTGAATTTTTTTTTTATTGAGTTTTAAAAATAGTTTTACTATCTCTATATTTTAATTTTTTACAATAATTTTTGAGAAAATAGCTAAATATGCACAAATATGCAATAACATCCAAATATGCACAAATATGCAATAACATCCAAATATGCACAAATATAAACCAGGATGTCTATTGGGTATGATTCTTAAAGATATTTTATTTATACTTGAATGGAAATTAACCAGAAAAATATCCATTTGCATAGAAATTCGGTCTTTAGTTATATCACATACATTGCCTATTCAAGCTAAAGATAACCATTAAAAAATATTTTATTCAATATAATTTACTTAAGCAAAATTTTAAAATATGTACTTTTGAAAAACAATAATTAATATTACTTGTTTATTTTTAGTTAATACACTTAGAAGTTAAACCAGCTATTAAGAAACAAATCATGAGAGAATTGAAAGTATTGCATGATTGTAATTTCATGCACATTGTTGGTTTTTACGGTGCATTTATTAGTGATGGTGAAATCAGTATATGTATGGAATATATGGATGGCGGATCATTAGATCTAATTTTGAAAAAAGCAGGAAGAATACCTGAACCCATTTTGGGAACAATTACCTCGGCTGTAAGATCCATAATAAATCTCTTTTTATAATCATGAATAAATATAATCAAAATTATAGGTTCTTAAAGGCTTAAGCTATCTCAGGGATAAACATGAGATTATGCATCGTGACGTCAAACCTAGTAATATCCTAGTCAATTCAGGAGGAGAAATTAAAATTTGCGATTTTGGTGTCTCTGGTCAATTAATTGACTCCATGGCAAATTCATTTGTAGGCACAAGAAGTTATATGTCGGTGAGTATAGTACAAAACAAAAAAAATGAATTTCGTATATTAGACCGTTATACACTGAGAGCAAAGAAATGGAATCACTTCCCTTGCGAGTTATTACATGTAATTTTCATTCTCAAATATAATAATAACAATATAATATATTTCCATTAGGTTATCATTCTACATTTATTTTATGCCTCCTCTACACTATGAGCCAACTTGGGCCAATTCAAGCCAACGCCAATGTATAGAGTGGGTTGGCTTGTATTAGTCTTTGGTTGACCCTGGCGATTAGATTGGCGATGGTTGGCCTTCGGAGCGGTTTTTTCGATATATCAAAGAGGGCCAATGGTAGGCAACGAAAGTGCCCAGTGGCTAGGTGTCGTTTCCACAAGGGCATAGACATTGGACAACTGTGTGGAGGCACCGTCAAATTAACTCGTTTTATTGGTGGCCAATATGGTCAACATGTTTGGCTCACGTTGGGCCATAGTGTAGAGGACCCATTAAATGCTGAAAAATGAAACTTATAGAAAAAATATTTAAATTTCTAATAAATTACAAAGAAACACAAAAAATCATTGAATTAATGAAAAGAGAGTGATTCCATTTCTTAGCTCGTGAGTTTAGTTTAAAAATAGATAGATCGGATTAAATATCTTGTTTAATTGAATTATAATCTGTTTTTTTTCTCTTTCAATTTCGTTTGTTTTTAGCCTGAAAGACTTCAAGGAACTCACTATTCTGTTCAAAGTGACATCTGGTCTTTGGGTTTATCTCTTATTGAAATGGCCATTGGCATGTATCCTATTCCTCCTCCAGATGCAAAAACGTTGAGTTTGATCTTCGGTCCAAAACGTCATGAAGACGTGGATCATCCGAATTCTCCCATCCACAGTAAATTTCCTATTTATAACTACGTATGTATAGCTTTCATCAACTTATTCATTTATTTGTTTTTCAGACAGTTATAATCAGGGCACGAATACTCCTAGACCAATGGCTATATTTGAATTACTTGATTATATTGTCAATGAGCCCCCACCTAAATTACCAGCTGACACTTTTTCTGCTAACTTTAAGGAATTTGTTGACAGTTGCTTAAAGAAAAATCCTGCTGAGAGAGCAGACCTAAAAACACTTATGGTATGAAATTATTAGATTTTCTTGAAATACATTTAAGGAGGTTCTTTCGCGACAATCCACACAAAAAGTTCTAGTCTCGTAACCACTCTATAAATATGAACTGAACTAAATTTTAGGTTATGATTTTTTAACGTGACTGTCCACTCACACTATGAAATCTCCATATGAATACACACATACTAGCCGGATCGTTTCCAAGCCATTGTGCTTATATCTCCTCCACTAAAAATAATTGCTCAAATATGTT
This sequence comes from Forficula auricularia, assembly GCA_024734495.1. Classification (NCBI taxonomy): domain Eukaryota; kingdom Metazoa; phylum Arthropoda; class Insecta; order Dermaptera; family Forficulidae; genus Forficula; species Forficula auricularia. Next base: position 18,133,486 of record JALMQS010000083.1, on the reverse strand, counting down.
TGTTTCTTATCAAAACTACGTGGTAAATCATTTCAATTTTTTTGAGTTACTCTGAATATATTAATTTTACTTATGGAAAGTGGTGTAGGTTTTAGGTGAAACATGATGTTAGTTAATAGAGTAAAGGGTGTGTAGTTTCACAGTGAATGAAATAAAACTCAAAGAGGTTTATACAAACTCAATATATTTCGGATTATTAGTCCATCATCAGGAGTTTACAAGACAATACTAATAATAATTGAACGAGTGGTCGCCATTCTTGACATTCAAATCATGGTTCCCAATATAACAAAATATAACATTCAAATCTTACACAAGAAAAACACCAATGAAAATTTAAAATTTAAAAATTTAAAAAAATTGTTTTACAAAGATTTTTCTTTTTTAATTATAAAATATATAAATGTAAATATAAGAAATCTAAGTAAATATGAATATTAATATAAATAAAAATTACAAGTATAAATATAAAGTCTTTTTAGAATTGAATTAGAAAGTAAAATTACAAATTTAAGTCATAGACACAAAATTAATTATAAATATCAGTTTACAAATATGTTATTTAGGCTTATTTGTAAACTGATATTTATAATTAATTTTGTGTCTATGACTTAAATTTGTAATTTTACTTTCTAATTTAATTCTAAAAAGACTTTATATTTATACTTGTAATTTTTATTTATATTAATATTCATATTTACTTAGATTTCTTATATTTACATTTATATATTTTATAATTAAAAAAGAAAAATCTTTGTAAAACAATTTTTTTAAATTTTTTAAATTTTAAATTTTCATTGGTGTTTTTCTTGTGTAAGATTTGAATGTTATATTTTGTTATATTGGGAACCATGATTTGAATGTCAAGAATGGCGACCACTCGTTCAATTATTATTAGTATTGTCTTGTAAACTCCTGATGATGGACTAATAATCCGAAATATATTGAGTTTGTATAAACCTCTTTGAGTTTTATTTCATTCACTGTGAAACTACACACCCTTTTACTCTATTAACTGAATATATTATTCTAACAAATATTAGTTTTTCATCAAGATGGTGAAAGTCCTTCAATGAAAAATATAAAATAATGATCATATCCCCACCCTTTCCCTATCTACCCTATGTTAAGAGTGTCATTTTTAATTGCAATTATTTCATGTTTGGTGTGATAAATCGTCTTTAAATTTTAACAGTATGTGTATTATGTTTTTAATGACTTATATTCCAAGTTTCAAAGACTTCTTGAATTTTTGCATTTGTGAAAGAACTACCTTAAAAAATATTAATTTTATTTAAAATTATAATTAATCTCTTTTATTTTAGAATCATGCTTGGGTAAGGAAAGCGGAGTCTGAAAATTTCGACATTGCAGGATGGGTTTGTAAAACTATGGAAATAGAAACAACAACCCCAACTCGACATATGGGACCCTGCTTTTAAATAAATTATAAATTATAAAAAATACATTCTTATTAAGTGTTAAGAATTAATTACATTTTCTTATGATATACACGTTAAAATTTTTTACATACATTGTAGAATTTAGTCGAATTTAGCCAGGGGCGAATTATCAATCATCCAATATCCCTTTTGGATTAAGGTCCAAACACTTCAAATTCTGCGAAATCTCACAATTGGGACTTTGTCTCTCTCACTTATTGATTAGGATTATTTGAATACAATTTTTGTTACGATTAAGAACAAAAAGTTTTTCTTACTTTTAATTTTCAAAAATATAATATATTCCAATATAATATATTCCAAAATCAATGCCAATATTAAAAGCACTTTACAAAATAAGAAATTAAAAATCTTGTTAGATATGTTTGATTTAGATGTCAAACGGTTCATCTACCTCTTGGAATCGAACCCAAGTGCCTGAATGTATCTAGACAATTTCACTCATGTTATTATCAATAAATCAAACCTAAGAATCCAAAATCTTTGATATTGGATTTAAATTTCTTTTCCTAAAGATATTTTTTTTCTTAATTTGATAAAAACAAAATTTTCATTCCTCATTTTGAAACAATTTTAAATAGACTAATCAAATATAAATACTCCAAATAATTGTTAATCAAAATTTTAATTTTAATCATAGTAAACAGAAAAATAAAAGCTTCAACAGATTCATTACTAATCATTGTTAATCATTTATAATATTTTATATTTAATTTTCTTTGTTAATCTACATACACAAAATTATTTTTGCATTAATAATTTTTTTTTAAAACATGTAAATGAAAGATTCTAATAGAAATTCAACTAAATTAATCATTATACTATATGGGAAAAATAAACCCACACACGTTCTATATATTCTTATGATAACTATTTATGTTTCATATAATTTCTTAGAATTTAAAACGGTGTTCTATTTTGGCAAAATAATTCATTTAATTAATGTTTATTTTCAAAATTAAATTCGCTCCTGAGTATAGGTCATTAACTTAAATGATAACATTATATTTGGCGGCATATTCCTTAATGTTACATTTCTAGCCTAAGTCTTCTATTTCATTTTATTATAATTTTTTTTTACTAAGTGCCAATTATACCATGTTTATATATATATATAAATGTATGTATATACAATACAGTAAGGGCTTTCCCAAAATATTGTCCTAGCTGAAATTATTTAATAACCGAGATATTTACTGTCTTTCATTTATATAGAATATTGATGATCCACACCAACCGAGTCACCCTTTTAGTTTATTGTTGAAACGTGATTATACCTAATGGACCTAATTTCAAATAGAAAAATAGGTCGAGTTGGATAGATCTTTCAAAAAGAAACAACTTTTTTAGTTAAGTACAATCAAGTTTTTTTTTCCTATAAATAAATATATATTATACTGCCAAGTACATCATTTGGAAGAAAGGGGGACCCTGTCCCCAGTGACGCCAAGTGTCAATTTCAAGAGAAATGGCCCTCGAAGCTATATTGGGAATCAGACCCAGTTTGTTCCAGAAAACGAAAATGTCTTTAAAAGATAGTTTAAGTAAACTTTGGCAATTAAATTTTTTTCTTCATTTTCAATCACGTTTCCTTAAGTAAATAAAGGGTCAGCAAGCTGTAAATCGCTTGTACCAGAGCATCTTAAATTTAGATATCTCAGCTATTAAACTTCTCTCAGGGCGATATTTTGTGAAACTATTTATTGAAGCCCCTACTATCTTCGATTGAAAGGCAAGTCCCACTTTCAAAAATATCCTATATATATATATATATATATATTGAATGAATTTAAATGTATGTAAATAAATATATTATATTTAAATTTTCTGATCATGACTCTAATTAAATCTTATTAAAATTTAGTTTCAATAAAAGTTTTAAGTATTTTAAAAAGAATTACAATATTTGTGATTCACTAGACAATGAAGTGTTTGAATATTTTTTATTTTCTTATCAGCTACGTATTCACTAGAATTTTCACAAAATCATTATTTTTCATCACTTAACAAAATAAGTGTGTGCCGTTTGTAAATTTCTAAAATAACTTTTTTTCTTATATAAAGTTGGACCACCCTAATATATATAAATGAGGCGCTAAGCATCAAAACCCGTTCGATCTATCATACGAAATTTTACAGGAGAGCCAAAAATCCACCCCGGAAAGCTTGGATCCGCGAGTTTTGATTTGCATGTGGACTTTTACCATCAATTTAAAGAGATTTATAGGGTTTTGATACTAACCGCACTCCGAACAGCATACTTATAAAATACACTAAATACTACCGAAAAATGCAATAAAAGATATTTCTGAAAAAATTGGATCGAACGGGTTTTGATATTAAGCGCCTCAAATACTTTATATAAAGAAAAATTATTATTTAAATTTACAAACGGCACAAGCTTATTTTGTTGAGTGGTGTAAAATAATGATTTTGTGAAAATTCGGATTTTATAATTCAATCCCTTCACGTTCCGCAGGAGGGTTGAAAATTTATCAAATTGAGTAGTTTTATTGTTTTTTGAATTTAAGTCGAAAAATATAGAACTTACCGTAAAAATGTATTTGACCTTTATTATGAAACTTATAATTAACAATAGAAAATAAATCCCTCGGGCGTAAAATTCTCTAACACGAGTAGGTATGCGCATGAGCGTATGATTGTGCGAGCATTTTCAACCTATGAATAAAATAAAAAAAAAATGTTCCAACTTTGTGGCATTACTGATCATACAAAACTGATTATTCAGATTAAATAAATTCTACAATGTAATAATATAAAAACTCAAATATACCGACAGTACTCGTTTTTACAAGTAAACTTGATAGCACATTTCGCTTCCTAATATAATCCGTTCTGTGGGACATATATGATACGCTGGGAACTGATGAGTTATTCAAATTTAGGGAACGCGGTGTTGGTTTATATTAAAAATGAGTTATTATTAAAAATGTCAAAACTAAAAATCTATTTAATTGATTCAGTAAAAAATCAAATAAAAGATAGTAAATTAACATCTAAAAAGGATTGCTTAAATGTTTTATTTATCACTATGTGGTTTGTTAAACTAAATTTAAACTATAATGAGTTGGTGGTGTTTGACAGTAAAGAAATGAATAAACGATATTTTGAGTTGAAACATTTAGTTTTTGTATCTCGATATATTTCGGCTGATTGACCCATCATCAGAAGTTTTACAGAGACTAAAAGAATAAAGAAAAATGTATTGAATTTATGTGGCCAATTTTTGGTTTGAGGTAGGGGTTAGGGGGGGGTGAGTATTGGATGAGATGATTAGGATGGAAGAATGTGAAGGTCAGTATATGGACGGGTCAAATTTTGGACTTTCATTTGAGAGTTCGAGAAATATGCAGAGGGGTAGGGTGACAATATGACTGTTAAAAATTCTTTTGAAATAAGCCCTAATACATTCCAATACCTTGTTTATATTCTTTGAATCCTTTATGTTTATATCACACTGACCTCTTGTTCATTCATCTCTTCTTCTTCTCTAAGTGCCATATCCCTGACGTTTCGGCTCCTCTCCACATATACCTGTGCTGAGTGTGTTTAGCTGTTTTTACACAGATATACTACTTTTTAACGCCGGTTCTGAACGGCTAGTTTGGAGAGGTTACTAGGCAATTATACTCTTGGTAGTTTGCCATTGCTTTCCAAGAGGAGGCAATTGCAAACTCAGTCTCGAACCAGCGTATTTCAGGGCAGCGGCCCGACACTCAAACCACTGACCCACAGTCGCCTCTATTCTTAATGATAATAATTATTCATCTCTTAATAATAATAAATTACACTTCCAACTGTCATATTGTCACCCTACTCTTTTGCATATTTCTCCAACTTTCAAATGAAAGTCCAAAATTTGACCCGTCCGTATACCTGACCTTCACATTCTTCTATCCTAATTATTTCAATACTCACCCCCCCCCCCCCCCTATCCCCTCCTTCAAACCTCAAACCAAAAATCGCACACATAAATTCTACACGTTTTTCTTTATTCTTTAACCTCTGTAATGGGGAGTCGGGTTAGCCGAGCCGGCTAACGCGCTGGCTCTGCTTCGGCATCGATCGATTATGACGATGTTGGAGCGGAAGGCCGGTGTTCGATCCTGGCTGGCAAATAAAAATTTCTACCGGCTAAAAACTCGGCTCACTAACCCTACTAATACTTTACTTATGTGCTGTCTAAATGGGCTTTGTTCCCGGTGACAATAAATAAATAAAAAAAAAAACCTCTGTAAAACTCCTGATGATAGGCTAATCACCCGAAATATATCGAGATATAAAAACTAAATGTTTTAACTCAAAATATTGTTTATTCATTTCTTTACTGTCAAACACCACCAACTCCAACTCATTATAATTAAAAATGTTTCACTATAAACCAACACCGCGTTCCCTAAATTTAAACATCAGTCTAGTACTTGACGAGTGTTTAATATATTGGAAGAAATCTCGAATTCTCTCACACAAATAAAAGGTAGTAAATTACCATCTAAAAATGGTTAAGTATTTTATTTTACAACAATATGCGTTTCGTTAAACTAAATTTAAACAGCAGTATCGGTCTAGTACTTGACGAGTGTTTAATATATTGAAAGAAAGCTCGAAATCGAACTCACGATCGTTCCATGTTATTCAAAAAAATTAAGAAAATTATATGATACCTGGAGAACACTTAAAAAAACAAAAGTAGATGCAGTGCATTTACATAAAAAGAGAGAACAAGATTTTATAAGGTTTGGATGATTTGTTTGACATTGCACACGTAAATGCAACGAAAATTATTAAAATTAATAAAGATAGAGAATTTTTAATATTGCAAAGGCAGCACTGTTGTCCAGGATGTATGTTAGCTATTCATCTTAAATTAAGTTGTATAGAAAGTAGAAGGGAAGCTCGGGCATAGAGAGGAATTGAAAAATAATTAAATTCACGATCAAACTAGAATTTCAAAATGGTACATAAAAAACATTTAATTAATTATATTGACAATAATAAATAATAATAATGGTAATAAAATATAAAATGAATTTTAGGTAACTTTTCTTCTAGCTTGATTTTATTACCATTATTAATATTATTATTATTATTACCTATAATAATAGATTTTTTATTTTATTTTATACTAGAATACAATATTTTGTCTACGTGCAAGTTTGGAGGAATCTGAAGAAATAGGGAACTCTGAAAACTTCGAAAATGAGATGAATGCAGGTCCAACAAGATGTGAGAAACCAAGAAAAGATTTAATGACACCTCGACTAACTTGTTAGATAAATGCAAAATAAGTGATCGAGATGCCATTCATATTATAACAGCCTGCATCATTAAACATAAGACGATTTCTTCCTCAGTCATCAATTAGGCGAGCTCGTGAATGTTCAAGAAGAGAAGATAACGATAAATAAAAAATAAATCTTTATTCCTCGACTTGCTTAGAGGCACAAGTCCTCGGTGGCTAGGTCCTCCAAACATCAATCATCATCATCAATCAGCCATTCTGGTCCACTGCTGGACGTAGACCTCCCGTGGAATTCTCCAATTTGTTCAGTCTTGCGCTGCTTGTATCCACTTGCTGGCGATACGTTTAATGTCATCGGACCATCTTGTCGGTGGAGGACCTTTGCTACGAAAAGCATCCTCTCTGGGCCTCCATTCAAGAATCCTCTTGGTCCATCGTCCATCAGATGTTCTGGCTATGTGCCCAGCTCAGTTCCACTTCAAAAAAGCGATTCTTTCAACGACGTCGATGACGCTCGATCTCAGACGGATGGTGCTATTTGGAACTCTGTCTCTCAACGATATTCCGAGCATGGATCTTATTAATTGATTTTTTCTTCACAGACAGGGTCTCCGCTCCATCTGTCATGACAGGGAGTACACACTAGTCGAACACTTGGCAAACAGGGATGTCGGTTCCGAACACCAGGTTCTTTACCTTTCCAAACGCAGTCCAAGCTAATCATCTCATACGCCGGAAGATCTCACAGGTTTGGTTGTCTCTACCCAATCGAATTTCATGGCCAAAATATTTGTACATAACAACCTGTTCAACTTCCATGTCGTCCAGGGTGATCTTTTCGCTAAGCACTAGATTTGTCTTGTCGATGTTGATATTTAAGCCGGCTTGTTTAGATGCATGAGAGAGTTAATACAATCTAATTACAATAAATTAACAAATATCAATACAAATTAACTACAAACAATTTAACAAATAATAAACAAGTATAAAAAGAAAAAAAAACGGTTGCACATAACCTACCAACTAATACATATTTCAAAGGTTTTCCAAACTACGAAGGGTCGGTTGTATGTCGCAAAGTAAATGCTTTTTACCACTAACACAGGGTAGATGGTAAATGGAGGGACTGGGATGGCCAATCAGATGCCAGGCACTGTCAGTCGAAATTCACACTAGTTTTTGAGCTAGCTCGTCCACAAAATTTGGTAACGCACAGACTAACAGACTAACAGACATTTTGACAAAACAATTATTATCTCGAAAAATATAATTTTTTCGATGTTCACTTATTAGGGCTTTTTTGTAAACCGAAATGCCATGGTTTCGCTCAATTTTTTTAATCAAAATAGTTTTAGCCGTTTTTGAGATATTTCGAAAAAAAGAAGGAAAAAAACCACTTTTTTCATGCCCGATTACAATACTTCGACCATACCCTGTATGGTAAAGTAAAAAGGTCAAATTAATTTTTAATTTTGAACGATTAAAAATAACTTGTATAAATGACATATGATCATGTCTGTTTACCACCTTCAGATGCTTCGCATACAACTAGAGGTGCGTGTCCTACAGTTTGAGATCAGCTGGTTTAGTATATTAATAAATATTTTCATTTTTTTTATTTTACATAAATCCAACTATAATAATAAAAAGGTTGATTCTATAAACTTTACACTCATTATCTTTTTTTGTAAGAAATAAAATTTATATACTTTTTTTATAAAACGTTTTATTAAATATTCTATCGTTCGTTACTTAAATATATTTAAATGTCGGTTAAAGATCAATTTTTCCAAATTAATGAAAATATTTTTATTTTTTTCTTAGAAAACAATAGCTCCACGAGAATTGTTGAAAGAATCTTTTTTTATTGATAATTTCAAGTTCTATAATAAAGGTCAACAAGATTTTATTTAAAGATATTCGAGAACCCTTAAGGACGTTCCCTAATAAATCGACTTTCTTGCAATCCTTTTAAAACTTTGAATACACATATTTATAAGTGTCCTTTATACGTAGAAATTTTTTCCAATAGTCCTTGCGGCACTAAATGACCATTGAAATTTGTATATTTAACACGCGAACCCTATCCTGATTGATGTTAAAGCGACTGTTTCATGAAATAACAATTGTAATTTTCTTGATATTATTTTGAAAAAGAGAATCATTAACTGAAGATATAACAAATATTTTCCTGTTAAAATAATTGTATCAAGCGGTATTCGTTTTGTATGAAAAATGTTAAAAGTTAGGTACTTTTGATGGTTTTCATTTTTCCTCTCATGGCATGGCAAGTGAGAGATGGCGACTTGGCAACGTAGCACTAAAATCACTCATTTTTCCATATCTAAAAAAACTTGCAGCTGGTGCATTTGAGATTTTTAGCTAATTCTCTCAACCTAACTATGTTCTCATCTGGAATTTTGCATTGAGCTGTTTCATGAAGTGTTTTTTTTTTTTTATATCTTTGTCGGTAAGAATGCAATGTTGCCAGATCCAAGAAACGACGCAGCGAAAATATTTTTGCCTTTCTGCGCATGCGAGAGTAGGGGAAAGAGCTGAATGCATCTGAGCTATATTAAGGGAGTCAAAAAGGAAAAAATCTGTTTACAATGATTTAAACATTATTTATTAAAAACGGCAATATACCTACTTGATTTTTGTTTATTAAAATTATACATTCAAATGTCTTAAAAATTAATTTGATTATTTTTTAAAATTGATTTCTAAGGGGGTCATAAAGGGCAAAATGTCTTTGCAATGTGTTCACACTGATTATGCATTATCCATTAAGAAGGGAAAGCCATCTACTTGTTTTTAGCTTAATAAAATTTATTATACAAATATCTAAAAAAGAGTTGAAATTTTATTAAAATCACACATATTATAATTATTTATTGAACATGAACATGAACAGATAACAAATTAAACTACGACGTTTCGATCGTTCTGATATCTATAAATCGAGAAAACAATTAATTTATTATGAAATGGTTAGTAGAGGTTATTTCTCGGCTCCAAATGTGCTCCGAAAAATTCGACAGTGAGAGGCTTTAAATTTTCGCTGGTTTTCTGAGAATATAAAAAATGTTTATATGCCTCCCGGGTGTATAAATATTTTCTTCTTTCTCACATAAGGACCCAATGCAGTAACACATTCTTCTATTCCCCATAGCCCCAGTATAAATTTCTGAAGCGGGTCCCTTATTATATAATATGAATGTGTTTTTTATGAAGTGGAATAATAATAAAAAATGCCATGGCTGGGTCCGGACCCCGCGGGTTCACCTGGAACTCCCTTGCTGGCGCTTCTAATGTGATGTTATGATGCTATGAGCTATGCTATGCCTTTCCCTATTGGAACTTGTTTTAAATTTCTACCTTGAGCAAACCTAATAAGAAAAGATAGAATTTTTCTCTTAATTGTTTCGTACTGGGTAAATGTGATTAGGAGATTTTCGATTCATCTCTCAAAATTCGAGAAGTAAGTATAAAAAGCTTGTAGTTTTAATAATTTTGTTACTTGGGAAGTGACGTTACAAGATTTCGCCACTAGCGGCGCCACTGTAGACCGAGACGACTGAGCGCTGGTTGAACATTTTGCTAATGTCTGTTATAAATCACCGCGCTCCAACTTGATTATTTATTTTCGTTTTGAGCTGCGCCTAAGTTATGTGCTTGCTTCACCTACCTAGTTGCCTTACCCAGTTCCTTGAAAATATTGGGACTTGAGTAAGTACTTAATGTAAGGCTTTCTTAAGTATAAGTGAACTTATTTAACTTTATTTCAATGGGTAAAATGAAATTATTTTGTTTAGTTGTTTGATTTATGATACTTTTTTGTATTTTCTGTAATAAAAATCGATTTGAAAAATTATACTTGGCGTTTAAACTTATCTACCATAAGAAATATTCAATAGAACTAAAAAATAAACTGCAACGGATCGTTGCTAAACTTTATCCAAATTCATTTGAAATATTAATATGTTTATTCCTTTATTATTAATCAGATATCACTTGTAATTTGTAGTTCATGTTGACATTAATTCAAAAATAATTCTGATTTAATAGTCGAGGAATAACCATTCTACATTGGACTTTTGACATTTCGGTTATTATTGTAATCATTGCTGAAGACATGGAGGAATCGACTTAAAATAAAAAATAGCCATCGATTCTCATCTAATACTTGAGGAATAATAATTGTACATTAGGTTTTTGACGTTTCGATTATTATTGGTAACCATTGCTGAAGACATGGAGGAATCGACTTAAAATCAAAAATAACGATCGATTATCATCTAATACTATAGGAATAAACTTATTGCATTCCATTTTTGATGTTTTGACTATTAATGGCAACCTCTACTGAAAACGTGGAAGAATCGACTTAAAATCAAAAAGACTAAATTGTTTTATGGCAAACAACTCAAGCTTGAGGCTGGGCTAGATCCAACCGCAAAACTTTACATTCAACTTAAGATAATTCCAAAATTTTGAATAATCAAAAGTTGAAAGTATCATGATTATTTGAAGAAAATTTCATCTTTCAATTAATATAGTCACGAGATCTATAAATTGTGAGGAAGCTTAGTTATAGTCAAAAATATGGATTACCTATCGCTTGGGAAAACAAAAGAAGCTGGCCCAGTTACCCCACCTGACCTTAGATCTTATCGGCGAAGCCTATAATTATTAGTTTTGGGCTAAAGCCAACAGATGAGTATATTCAGGGCTGAGTAGTAAAAAATACTCCAATTACTTGAATCCATTACTTTGTATATTCTAGAAATTTTTAAAATTTTAAACAACAAAAATTCAATTAACAAAAGGTTAGATATGGAGTGTTTTTTCTATGATTTATCAGGAATTTTTATTTTCGTATAATATATTTAAAATTGGATTTTTATTCAAGGTAATTTCATCTCCAAGATAATCTTTAACATATTCTATTTTTCAAATTAGATGCTTTATAATTCTTAGATAAACCAACTAATTTCAAATTCTCTTTTTCAGCCAATTAATGACTATACTCAGGGCTGGGCACTAGTTAAAAATACTATAATCACTTGAATCTTGAATCCGTTACTTTTTGTTACTTATAATTGTAACTAGTCCATCACAATAAAAACAACTAGTAGATATACTTTTTGGAGAGTAACTTCTTTTTCTTTAAGTGCCATATCAGGTCTCCCTACTCCCTGACGTTTCGGCTCCTCTCCACATTTACCTGTGCTGAGTGTGTTTAGCTGTTTTTACACAGATATACGGGACCTACTTTTTAGCGCCGGTTCCGAACGGCTATTTGGAGAGGTTACTAGGCAATTATACTCTTGGTAGGTTGTCATTGCTTTCCAAGAGGAGGCGACTGCAAATATCTGCCGAGACTCGGTCTCGAACCAGCGTATTTCAGGCCATCGGTCCGACACTCTAACCACTGACCCACAGTCGCCTCGGGAGAGAACTATAAAATTACTAATTCTTTTAAATTTTTGTTTGGCGGGAGAGACTTCATACATTCGAAAAAATTGCCCAATTTTATCTGAAATATTTAGTAAATTTGGTCTTAAAAGCGAATCAATATTATCCCCAATAACAGACGATGTATCCGATTTCGTTAAAGTTTACAAGGAATTCGGATGAATTATAAACACGGGATTGGCTAGTAGTGGTACATAAACAGCAAAAAGTTTTGGGCTTATGAATTAGGAATCCTTATTGTCTGTTCAATATAGGGTGACCCAACCAGTAGTTGATCAAATTAAAGCCGATGCTACGCTATTTTTATCACCCAGCTTTCATTTTAAATCTTAATAGAAAACTCACACCATAATAACAATCCCTTAAATGTGTCCAATCATAGGAGAATATAAAATTCAGGCCTTAGAATTAAAAAGACAATAGAATTAAAAAAAGACAATAGAATTAAAAAAAAAATTGTTCCAGTAGTTGATCGGGCGAATCCAATTTTTGATCAAAGTCAAATCCAATGATTTCAAAGAAGGTAAAATAACACAGTTTGATAATTTTATTTATATTTTATTTTATTATTATTTTTTAAGAGACACAATGGAAATGAAAAAATTACATTTTTTAAAAGTATTGCAACTCATGAACCGAAAAAAGATTTCTTGTTTTGTTGGTTTTAGTTGGTTCTTCGATATGTGAAACAACCTGAGTTGACAACATTTAAATCATAAATAACTAAATATATTTTTCAATGGGTCCAGAGAAAATAGTTGTTTCCGACTGAAAATGACACGAAAATTTGAACATTCGATCAACTACTGACTGGATCACCCTACACTAGCATTAAATTTTTGCTAGTATTGTCGCGAAACAACTACCTTAATAAAATAATATGATTGTTTGAAGAGAAAATGTTGTATAGTAGCATGAGTACTAATATAATGAGATAATAAATTCAAAATGCAATAACTTAAAAAATTTCTAAAAAATGTTTTTCAAAAGAAAAAATATATATATTTATGATAAAAAAAGTTTACAATATATTTACTAAAAATAACATATTTTAATAATCATTAGCTCTTCCCCAGTTGAGTTTCGATTTCGTTTTTTCAAGTTGCAGCCAAGAAGGAACGCTTCTCTTTTGAGACAATGCATTGGGATAAGGGAAAGGCTTCTCCGGTTTCTTGAATGGATCAATTTTGGCCAATCTACGAGCGAGAAATTCTTTCGCTATTTGTTTCTCTTCTCGATATTTATCCAAATATCTGAAAAAGTTTAATTTTGAATTAATGTTGTTATTATTATTATTATTAATTATCTCTAAAACAACTTTAAAATCTAGATAAAGAAAGAAATTTTATTCTTAGATCTTAGTAAATCTATATATGTATATAAAATTAAGGTTTTGTCCGTACATTGCTCCAAATCAGGCCAAATTTTGGTTGCATACATTTCAACCAAAATTATGAACGAAAATACCCTCAACAAAATTCCTGTCTGTCTGTTTCCGTGGTTTCCGCGAAAAGTTGCTCACGATTCACGTAAAAACGGCTGAAGGGATTATTATGAAATTTCATATTTGCAACAGATGTCTTCTAACTTACGTTTATAGCTTCATAGCGTTTTGATATTTTGACCCCAAAAGGGGTTTGGGGGGGGGGCGCATGAATGAAAATTATCAAATAACTCCTAAACTATTAACCCTACGGCAAATTTTATTATAAGCAAAGTTGTAGGAGATGTGATTTCTGACAACTTTTGTTTAAAAAAATTCCCCCCAAAAAAAGAAGGGGGGAGGGGTAAAAATGTAAATTCTTGCCCTTGGAGCAAACTCAACCAAATTTTATATACATAATCTGTGGGTAACTAGAAGGTGAAGTGGCGCGCAGGGGTGGAGACCTCGGGGTGGGTGGGGGTTCAGGTGAGGGTCCAGAGGCGTAGTGGGGGTGGTGCAGGGTGGAGTCCGGGGGTGTAGGGGGGTGGAGGCACAGGGGGCTAGGCGGCGGTGTGGTGCGTGGGGGCGGAGGCCTCGTGCGGGTGGGGTCACTCGACTTCCTGGCTCACCGAAGAACCGTTTCTGCCCTTTCCCTGTACTACAGATACTATCAAGGTGTCTGTTCAGTCGAGCTGAAATCAATTATCCCCCCTAAAGCCCTCTTTACGAGAAACACGCGGTTTTCAAACGCTCAGCAACCCTACGCTGTCAAATTGGATAAAAGGCGAACAAGCGCTTTCGGCAACTCTTTTATCCCTATGACCTCCAGAGACTGGAACTCGCTCCCTGCCACCATCTTTCCCGCGACTTATAACCTTCAGCTATTTAAGACTCGTATCCACAGATACCTTCGACCCCCGCCCAGCCCATAAAACTCTTTCTTCTTCTTTTCACGATGGAGGGGCCAGATTTGGGGATGCACCTTTTTGGTGTAACTCCTTCTCTCATCATTTCATAAAAAAAAAAAAATTATAGATTATTCTTGTGCTACCTGGGTAGTGGGGCTAATTTTTTACCTATAATAAGATCTAAGATTAAAATTAGATTTCTTACTTGGTCTAGATTTTAAAATAAAAAATATATGATTAAAACGTTTCTTCAAGATGTTTTAAAAGTATTATCTATTTTTATTAAATTTAAAAATTGTAAAACACCTAGAAATTAGTATTAATTACTTATATGAAATTATTTAATTTTAAATGAAATCACACAGTGTTAATGTATACAAAAATGACTTAATGAATTAATGAATTGAAAACATCGAATAAAGATAGTGTTTTTCAAAATTAAAGAGGGAGGTATTTCACAATTATAAAATGAAAAAAAGTTTAGAAAATACTCAATAATTATTTTGATCATTTATGTCCATCGATCAAATTAATAAGGAGTTGTAGGGAAATAAGGACAATAGAATTTTTATTTTTTGACAACCTTTCGTCAACTTTGTTGATTTCCTCAGGGCTCAAACAAATTAACTTCTTTGCACATTTGTCATTTTATTAATATTCATTCTTTTCATCATCATCATCATTGAGTATACAGTCCTAAGACTGGTTTGACGCAACCACCTGCCTCCACTCGACTCTGTCCCCCGCCAGCTGTTAAGCCTCTCTCAGGGCTGGTTGTATAGTATGTCGCAAAGTAAATGATTTTTACCACTAACCAAGGGTAGGTGGTAAATGGATGGGCTGGGATGGCCAATCAGATGACAGGAACTTTCAGTGTCTGTCATCTGATTGGCCATCCCAATGACTCCATTTACCATCTACCGTTTGTTAGTGTTAAATAACATTTACTTTGCGACATAACTCGGCACTAAATGTCTCGCATCCCATATCTCCAATTATTTGGTTGAAATATTCTAATCTGGGCGTTCCCCTTTTCTTTCCCACCTCCCCCTCCAAGATATCCCTAAGCAGTCCCCCATGTCTCAGTGTGTGCCCCATCATCTGACCTCTTCTCTTCTTCAGACTCTTCCACAAGGTTCTTCTTTCTCCGATTCTTCCAAGAACTTCTTCATTTGTAATTTTATCCATCCATTTGATATTCATCATTCTTCTGTAGCACCACATTTCGAAAGCCTCTAATCTCTTTTCTCTCCGCTTCTCTAATTGTCCAGGTTTCACACCCGTACATGGCTATGCTCCATACATATGTCTTCAATAGCAACTTCCTGTTTTCTAAGCTGATTGAGGAGGAGCATAGTAGTTTTTGTTTTGAATTAAACCCCATTTTTGCTTGGGCAATTCTTGATTTAATTTCGTTTTCGCTCCTCCCATCCCATGTTATTTTACTTCCTAGGTAGCGGAATTCCTTAACTCCTTCTAGGTTTTCTTGGTTAATTTTGATGCATTCCTGTCTCGTTTGTTCTTTTTTGTACATACTAGGACCTTGGTTTTATTCTTGTTTATTTTCATTTTGATTTCTTCTATTAGGATTTGGTTAATTCCATTCAGGGCGTCCTCTAATTCTTTTTTATTGCTTCCTAGAAGGGCAATGTCATCGGCAAATCTTAACATAGCGATCTTTTGACCTTGGATTTCGATACCTGTATCAATTTTGTCTTTGAATTCTTTAATCGCTTCTTCTATGTATAAGTTGAAAATCATGGGTGACAGCACACATCCTTGTCTTACACCTTTTTATTTTGGCTTCTCTTTGCTCATCTCCAATATTTATTATTGCCATCTGGTTTTGGTATAAATTGTAGATTAGTCTTCTCTCCCTAAATTTTATTTACACCTGTTTTAAGATTTTGAACATAATTTCCCAGTTGACATTATCGAAATTCATTCTTAGCAAACACATAAGGCCAATCATCAGACAGATTGAAAATACTCAAGGCTATTCGGGAGTTTCCATTAGACCGAGTCTTTAAGTGAGTTTTTCAAAATATGTACATGTTTATTTTTTAAATATGAAACACCACATAAACCTTTAATTCTCTTTGATTCGCTTTAAAAAATCCATAAATTCTCATATCTTTATCGAAAAGAATTTGTGAGAGGATGAATTATGCTATTTTCATTTGAATAAATTTTATGAATTTTTTAAAGCGAACTTATATTCTAAAGTCTGGAAAAATATTTAAGCATAGTCTCGAAACGTGGAGATAAAATACAAAATAAAAATATATAATATACAAAAGCTGTCTTTTTTTATTAAAAGATTAATATAATATTGTGATACTTACAAATTGAATGGCCTTCTCTTTGGATACCATTCTTGTGGTCTAATAAACGGTTGAGGAAAATCATATTCGAATACAGGTTCTTTCATATTTAAAATAACAGGAAAAATATATATAATAAATTGTATTATATATCTATAAAAAAAATTAAATGTTCTCTTTCACCAAAAATATTATTTTATAAGCTATCGAATTTGATTGTGAGTTATAAATTGGAGAAAAAGTGACAACTTTTTCAAAAAAGAATCAAAGCCCAAAGGAAGCATCATATTATAGTAATTCAAAAGATTCCTGTATTTGATTCAATCGCGAATCGAAAGCAGGTGATTTTTGTCAAATATTAAGTGAAAATAATATCCGAATTTATATATTTCTAACTTGAAATAATGAAGTTAAATAAATTTATAATTTTCTCATTAATATATGTTAGCTATATTATAGCTAAATGGATCATATCTTTTTCATTCTCTCTTGGTCCAGACTTAAGACTCAGCAGACTCCAATAGCCTCAATCAACAGTAGTCTCGCGGTATATATCTTGTTCAAAAAGCGCGATCAAAAACAATTCTCGTTAATATGATAATTATTCTTTGATATATTAATGAGAAAATTATAAATTTATTTAACTTTATTATTTCAAGATAGAAATATATAAATTCGGATATTATTTTCGCTTAATATTTGACAAAAATCACCTGCTTTCGATTCGCGATTGAATCAAATACAGGAATCTTATGATTAATTAATAGCAAGCACCTAACACACGTGTTAACAGATCTAGCGCGCTGGACTGGGAGGTTGAATATATAACATCTCAGATTTCAAATTCATTTTGTGATCCATATTGATTGATATAAAAAGCGTCATGCGGGCTAAACGCAAAATGATGCCGGATTATAGCTAAATGGATCATTTCTTTTTCATTCTCTTTTGGTCCAGATTTAAGACTCAGTAGAGTCCAATAGCCTCAATCAGCAGTAGTCTCGCGATCAAAAACAATTCTCGTTAATATGTTAATTATTCTTTGATATATTAATGAGAAAATTATAAATTTAATTCACAAGAAGCTTACTCTAATAGTTTTTCCCCATGGAAAATAATTCTAAAAAGTGAAGAAATTAAAAAACACATACTTTAAAAATCCATAAACACACAAGAAATAGAAGTGTAAATTTTGCAGGGTTATTTGAAAAAGGAATTCATAAGCACTTTTTGTTTGAGAAGGTGCTTCGAAAAATGTTTTTGAATTTGTCAGTTGGAATATCTGTGGATCTTCGAATTTTAACTAAATATTAGGTTGGTGTATAATTATTGCGTTTTTTTTTTCTTTAAAATTTGGCGTTTTGTTTAATTTTGTTTCATAAAAATAATCTTCTCTTTTCAGTTAATGAAAATTCGTATCGAAAACCATATCCATATTCGTCATATTATGTTCTATTGCTTTCAGAAAGGTTGGAATGAAGCACAGTCATTTTGAGATTACAACGAACACTTTGGCCAAGGAAAAGTCAAGTTGAAAGATGACACACACCACAGTGTCTTCTTACAGAGGACGCCTTTCGGTATTCCTTTGGGTGAATCAGCTGACGAAACACAAACCTACTTTCTTTTGATGTTTTTAAAGAGAACCCAAGAGTGACGAGATTCTTCAAGAACGTAGTTTGCTAGTTTCGCTGCAGCAAATTGGTGAAAATTCGGACATGTTCGGCTTTGTTGTTGTCGGAGAGTTTGTGGGCGACCCTTCCAGGCAATTTCCATATTTTTCCGAGCATTTTAAGTCGACGAACGATGGTCGAATGGTCAGATTGAAGTCTTCGGCCAACATTCTAGTTGTCAAGCTTTCGACCTCTTCCACGACTGTTAAGGGCCAGTTGTATGTCGGTTGGTAAAGTTGACAAAGGGTAAAACCTTAGAATTCACCGTGTGCCCGGCCGGATGGCCAATCAGATGACACGTACCTTGGTCTGATTGGCCATCCCGCCGGGCACAAGGTGAATTCTAAGATTTTACCCTTTGTCAACTTTAACAAAGACTTTATCAACCGATATACAACTGGCCCTAAAAGTGCCAGGTTGTCGAAAATTTGATAGTCAACCTCTTACTTCTTCATCTGCGGGGTTTATATCGCCCTATTTGAACTTCTTGAACCATCTTTCAACTTGGCTTTTGGTGATTGTTCCTTCGCCAAAAATTTCGTTGAGATCGCGAAATGACTGTGCTGCATTCCAACCTTTCTTCAAGTGCTAGAGCATAATATGGCGAATATGGATATGGTTTTCGATACGCATTTTCATTAACTGAAAAGAGAAGATTATTTTTATGAAACAAAATAAACAAAACGCCTATTTTTAAAGAAAAAGACCAACCCAATATAAGGCAAATTTTACGTTTCTAACCTTAATATAAATTTTTCACAAATGGGACAAACAGACAACGAAGTCTCACCGTTAGTGTTTTGGCTTTTACCCTAAAAAGCTTGCTCAGATTTTTTAAGAAAGCCTCATAATTATCCAGTCTAAAATAGTGAAAGAAATTATATATTATTTTGAATCTCCCTTATTCTGTCGGTGTAGGCTAATGAACAAAGAATGATAATCCATAAGGCTAAGGTCATACTACAAAAAGCCTCGCTTAGAGATAAACTAGGAGCTATGCTTGTTGTCAAGATACACAATGGCCACATACAAGGCTCCTAGTTCGGTGACACGCCATTCATTTTCGCGCCAAGAACAGAACAAGTATGTTACTCTCTAAAGTCTAAACAAAAGAAATTACTGTTGATTGAAAACTCAATGCTTAAATTTAATACGATTCAAAATCGAAGGTGTTGGATACATGAAATTAACCTTCCAAGACCTCGACATGGAGAATTCGAACGTATGTACAAAGAATTGCGAAGATATTTTTCACACAGCTTTTTTAATATAAGCACGTGTGGTGTCGTTCCCTTTTGAAATTAAATTAAATTGAATTAAAATCTCTCCCATTGTAAAGTCACTAGGCGACTAGCAAAAATAACCAACATGTCTGTTCGCTACGCTACTCGCCTGGTGACTAACTAGACACCTACCTAGGCGCGTCGCTTTGAGTATGGGCAGTGCGATAGCATGCAATACGTTTGGTCACTAGGATTAGTCACTAAGCGAGTAGCTTGGCTCTTAGCACTAAGCGAGTAGCTTGGCTCTTAGCACTAAGCGAGGCTCTTTGTAGTATGGCCTTAGCCTTACTCGATGCCCTCGGGAGGCAAGCAAAACTGCAAATATGTACCGAGTCTTGAAAAAGTTTCATTTTTTCCACCAATTTATTATTACATTTTGCGTAAAAAATAATTACTTAATGTGTTGTGGAAGAATTTTTGGAGACTCGTGTCATAATCTGTCTGGTAGAATGCTAAACCTGCAGGTGTAAGAAAATCCTGTCGTTCCCGGTAGAAATCTTCAGTTTTAAATGTCCGGTCAGAAAGTTGAGTGCTATAAATATAAAATACATAAAGATTCTATTTTTTAATTAAATAAAATGATTTATAAAAAAATTACCAAGGAGCGGATTTAACTAAATTCGAATAATCTAAAAGTTTCTCCTGTTTATATAAAACGAAGACCATCCGGTGATAGCCTGTGCCTTTCGGTGGAAACGGTTGTAAATAAGGCCAGACTATTTGACCTTTATTCAAATCACCACCTGGAATATTCCCTATAAATGAAGGAGAAAATTTAATTAATAGAGATTAAGACTCTAGAAAAAGTCAATTTAATATGTATATTTATATTACATAAACCAATGAACATATTCAGCATTATGTTCTGTAAAATGTCCATCGGGATTAGTAAGCACAAGAGTCCAAAGGCTATCTTTGTCTGAACTAAAATTTACAGTTGGCGGTTGAGTAGTCTGAAAAAGTAAAATATTAATTGGAAGTAAAAGTAGTTATTATTATTATTATATTTTCCGACCATAATTTGTATTAATAACTTTAGAAGTTAGGTGTTGGTTCTAGTTGAAACATTTTAATATACGAGCCCCGTCCCATCTCAATTGGCCCACCAATATTTTTTCTTTTTAAATAAAATTATGCTAATTCACGGTAAATTTAATTTAAATATTTATTTTTATTATCATTTGGAACAACATTTTAAACAATTTAAAACATTTTATTGTAACATTTAACTTAAAATTATTTTTTAATTGTTAAAAACATATTTTTATATAAAAAATAGTTCTTTGCTTTTCACGATTTTTTTTTTTAAGAATCTTTGAATATGTGAAATAATCAAGTAGGCTTTGCCTTTTTCCAACAAAAGAAAGTTTGTTTTGTTTATTATTAGTAAAAATGACTCGTGGAAAGGTTGTTGATGAAAAAATTCGCTCAATTATTATCAATTTATTTAAAAAGGGAAAATCAAACGCGGAAATTGGCGATCTAGTTAATTTATCAAAGTTTACTGTCAGAAATATTATTCGAGTTTATAAAACAACGGGTACAATAGCTACAAAACCTCGGTATGCGTCGAAATCCAAAATATCAGATGCTGATAGACGGGCATTGAAGAAGATTATTAGAAAAAACAGGCGTTCTAACTATGGTGAATTATCTGTTCTTTGGAGCGATGCTGTGGGGCGAAGTGTTTCAAGATCCACGTGCCATAGAGAAGCCCTTAAGTTAGGTTTTAAAACTTACAAGGTAATTTTATTGCAACTTATTCCAAAATTTTTTTTTGTAATTTTAATAATTATTTTTAGGCGAAAGAAAAGCCACTCTTGACATTAAAACAAAAGAAAAACCGGCTTAAATGGGCTAAAAGTCACATTAATTGGACGAGTGATGAATGGAATAGTGTCCATTGGAGTGATGAGTCTCGTTTTGAAGTTTGTGTTGGGGACAATCGAAGCAGAGATATTCGTCAGAAAATGAAGCTTTCAATTCAGATTGTTTAAAAAAGAAAGTAAAATTTCCTGCTTCAGTTATGGTATGGGGTTCAATGTCTGCTAGAGGTGTTGGAAACTTCACTTCATTGATGGAATTGTAAACACCAATAAATATTTAGAGATTTTAAAAAAATCGTTACTTCCAACAATGGCAGATGCATTGCAGAATAATAATAATTTTGTGTTCCAACAAGACGAGGCGGCCTGCCATACATCAAGAAAATCTTTAAAATGGCTTTCTGATCATAATGTTCCACTTTTGGAGTGGGTGGCAAACAGTCCCGACTTGTCACCAATAGAAACTCTTTGGCACACAATGAAAAAGCTATTACGAATACAACCAGCTAGAAACGTAGTCGAATTAAAACACAAACTTCAAAATATTTGGGATACTTTCACTCAAGATGAGTGTCAAAACTTAATAAGTACGTTGTCCAAAAGAATTCAAGCGGTAATTAAAAATAAAGGAGACGTCACACAGAGGTATAGGTTTTGGATTTTGTATGTTTTCCTTGTTTTTAACAATTAAAAAATAATTTTAAGTTACCTAAATGTTAGAATAAAATGTTTTAAATTGTTTAAAATGTTGTTCCAAATGATAATAAAAATAAATATTTAAATTAAATTTACCGTGAATTAGCATAATTTTATTTAAAAAGAAAAAACATTGGTGGGCCAATTGAGATGGGACGGGGCTCGTAACAATAATACTTGAGCAAGATGCGAGGTAGGTTTCACAAAAAAGAAATAAAACAAAATTGAGTTTTGAATTCGATATAGTTGTACCCTGTCACGTACGTTCCCATTCTTTATTATAATAGTATGTAGAAGCTTCCCTTCAGCTGGGCTATTATTTATATAATTTCCGAATAATATGTTATATCCAGCCCACCCATAGTTTTCAATGTTCACATGTGGCCCTATCTCTAAAAACTTTGGGGACCCCTGGAATAGAATAATAGCGAGGGTAAAAATGGAAGAAATGCCATATTTTATGTGCTTAAAAATTGCCAAAATTTAAACGGCTATAACTCAAAACTAAATACGTTTTTTTACTTCTAAATTTTCAAAAATTCATAAGCAAGTCAATTTTCGGGCGGAACAAAAAGCGTTTTGTTCAGTTGTTTCTCAAGAAACAGGAGATGCCATTAGCCCGATTTTGACCAGGTGAAGATAAGGGGCCTTTCCTTGACACCATCACATGTAAAAATTTTCAATGATTCCTCCCTCCTACGCCAGTTTATATGCTAGCTTAAAAATTACTTAAAAGTAAAATTATTAACGTAGTAGTAGCCAAAATTTTCCGGCCCAATTATGGCAACTTCACGCCTTAGGAGAGAACATGAAACATTTTCTAAATCTAAAAATATAAAATAATTTTAAAATCTTAATTATATCAAATTACAAATATGATCATGTACAAATAATAATAATTTACCATATAATAGGTGGGTGTTTAGATAGATTAATAGGCTGGAAATTTTTGGCGTCTACTACGTAGATATTTATATAGTAGAAAAATGTGTATACCTCCGAGGGTTTGATTACATTGCCTCTATATACTGCTGCATTATTTTCATAACTTATATCTATATTGACAAGTGGATAAAAATAGGCGTCACCAAATAAATCTTGATAAATTCCATAGTGTTCAGCAATAATTTTAATTTGTTCCGGTCCTTCATTTAAAAACCATGATTCGTTGATTTTATCAAGAGGTATAATCACTATAAAAATAAAAATAAAATTTAAAATCAATAGAGCAAGAAAAAAGCAGTAAATTGAAAATGATAAATTAAAACTACTACGATTAATTATTGAAGTACCAGGGCCACCGAGCGATGCTCGGTAACTTTTTGCTTCAGTTAATAGCTATATATTTATTCCCGAAACCCCCCTCGCCCCCGGACCCCCACCCCCCACCCTACGTCCCACATATACCCCCGCCCCCGAAACCCCGCACCTCCCCCCGGACCCCCACCATCACTGCAACCCACCTCTTGAACCCCCACCCCCGCCCACTCACCCAGTTTTTGCATTTCTAGCCTTCAGTGGCCCACAGATTATGTATATATAGGTATATAAATAAATACGGTATAATTATTTTTTTAAATTAAATAACAATTTTTGAGTTCATCAATTAAATTGTCAAATTAATATTTGTGGGATTTAAAACTCGATTTTTAATCAATTAAATTTCCCAACTTTTAATATATAATAATAATTATAATGATCTTATTGTGGGATATAAAATTAAAAAACCAATTATTTATTAAAAGGAAATTGAATAAAAATGTAATTATACATTAATATAATTGTTTCAATTAACAAAAAACCCATCAAAAACAACTTAGCCGAAGATGAGACCGTGACAGATCGAATGTCCAACACAAAACCCTTCTAACCCGTGAATTTCATCCAAATCGTTAGAGCCGTTTTCGAGAACCCGACC
Source organism: Forficula auricularia (assembly GCA_024734495.1). NCBI lineage: Eukaryota > Metazoa > Arthropoda > Insecta > Dermaptera > Forficulidae > Forficula > Forficula auricularia. The sequence goes on along the minus strand of JALMQS010000083.1, from coordinate 18,109,231 downwards.
GGATATATATACTCATTATATAAACATTGCTCGTTTAATATAATAAGATATATCCTAATAGAACCGGATAAGACTTGAACATAATCAACTTTTCATGCGTTCGGTTCTACACTTTTTCCAAGTGTATTTAAGAAAATATCAATTGTATTTCAAATCAACTGGTGTGTTCACCTCACGACTTTCATATTTTCATTTATTTAAAGTCATCGGGACACTACTAATTTACACCCCCTTCCTTTATTTCGTTTTTTTTGATTTTCTCAAAAACGGCTCTAAAGATTTTCTTAAAAATTAGTGTATTTAACAAGTGTCATGAGTTAATAGTTGTGTCAAATTTTTAATCCGATTGAATTAAAAGCAGGGGTTGTAAATTAGGAGTGTCGTAAAATAAATATTTCAATCGTTCATATCTCGTCTTCGGAAAGTCGCAGAGACTTGAAATTTGAAACTTAAGCTATCAAGAGGCTACAAAAAGTATAACAAGATTTTGGCTAAAATGAGGAAAACCGGAAGTTGATGTTAACGTACGTAAGAACGTACCCCCTGCGTTTCGCAACCATAAGTCTTAGAGATACGAAATTCGAAACTTAAGCTTGATATAGTCTAGAAGGAGTACATCAGCTTTTGGTTGAAATCGGAAGACCGGAAGTGAACATTTACATGAAAGATTTTTCGTTTTTTTTTATTTTCTCAAAAACGGCTCTAACGATTTTTTTAAAAATTAATGTATTTGTTGTCATTAGTTATTAATTGTGTCAAATTTTTAATCCGATTGAAAATTTGACTCCTTCTAGCCTATATCGAGCTTAAGTTTCGAATTTCGTAGATCTGAGACTTATGGTTGCGAAACGCGGGGGAGGGGGGGGGGTACATACGTACGCACTGACCAATGGATTTTGGGCCCCTTTTTGGCCTCTGGGGATCACAATTTCCGGTTTTATGTTCTAAATTCGATTTTCAACTATTAAGGGCATCGATTCTTTCAACCTAGGAGTTAAAAAATTAAATGAACTTTTTTCATCTCTGAGATACAAGCTCTCAAAGAGTCAGGACCCAGACTGGCCATCCCAATACTCTCCCATTATATTCTATGAATATAAATGCGAAAGTAAAAAATAAACATTTATAAAAATATCAAATACAATTTATTTATTTGACCGCCCCTTTTGACTGCCTCAACTATCCCCATTTGCCTCTGGATCCACCACAGCCCCCAGAGGACGCTAGAGCCTTCCTTAGGGGCGGTAGCGGATCCAGAGGCAAATGGGGATAGTTGAGGCAGTCAAAAGGGCGGTCAAATAAATAAATTATATTTAATATTTTTATAATTGTTTATTTTTAATATTTTAATATTTCATATAAAATCATAAATTATTGACAAGGGGGCGTTGAAATTCTATTCTAAATGGGGGTGATGATCTAGAAAAGATTGGGAACCACTGATCTAGATTCTAGTCAGTGCCGTAACCAGACAGGTGCACTAGCAGAGGGCCCTGAAAATGACCTCAAAATAAAATAAACGCATAGCAAAAAAAGTTAATTTGTAAAATACTGAATATTATTAATAATGAAATTATATAACGTCGCCTTAGATTGTATACCTACTAACTCATAACAAGGATATTTTACAGGACAGAGAAAAAAAAATTTATTGTTGTTGTTTAGGAAAGAAATTTTTCACATTTTTTTTTTCTACAACTTACGATCGTAATTTTAAGTAGCAGTTTTATTTGGACGATGCATCTCTTTTTTTCTTTCAAACGGTATTAATATGTCATATATGATAAAAAATGGAGTTAGCAGGTTTACACTCTAAGCCGACGATATTATATATTCTTACGAAAATATTAATTGTTAATTGAAAGTAATGGAAGGCAGCCCAGGGGTAGTGAGCAAAGAAAAAATTAACACATATCAAATAAGGTGTAATTTATTGAAATCCTTCCTCATTTCCTTTCAAACCGACGTTTCGGAGGATTCTTCCCTCCTTCAGGGTTTCAATGGGCCAATGAAGGAAACAAATAAAATGCTTCCTTCCTCTCTTCACAGCAGTGTGTAAAACTTTCTTCTTCCTTAGCAGAAGCATAGAAAAACATACATACAGGGTATGCTCAAGTATTGTATAATCGTGCATGAAAAAAGTGTTTTTTATCCTTCTTTTTTTCGAAATATCCAAAAAACGGCTGCAACTATTTTGATTAAAAAAATTGAGCGAAACCATGGTATTTCAGTCTACAAAAAAAGCCCTAATAAGTGAACATCGAAAAAATTATATTTTTCCAGATAATTGTTTTGTCAAAATATGTTAGTCTGTGCGTTACCAAATTTTTGTGGACGAGCTAGCTCAAAAACTAGTGTGAATATCGAGACCAAATTTCACAGGTAATTTTGGTCCAATGAGATTAAGATCTGATTAGATTTTGGTGCATATCGACCCAAAATTAAGGGGTGGGGTTAAAAATTAAAAATCTAGGTCGTTTGAGCAAACTCAACCAAATTTTGTATACATAATCAGTGGGACCCCAGAAGTCTAAAAAGGCAAAAACTAACCGCCCAAAATGGGGGGGGGAGTCGAAAAATGAAAATATAGGGTCTTGTACTAAACACATATTAAATATAAATGAGGGGCCAGGTTGTATGGTAAACTCAAGTGGATGGTCACATCAGAACACGTCAGTTTATTTTCTATGCTCTGCTAAGGAAGAAAGTTTTAAACACTACTGTAGAGAGAGAAAGGAAGAATTTTATTTGTTTCCTTCTTTGACCCCTTGAAACCCTGAAGGAGAGAAAAATTGTTTTTCTATGCTTCTGCTAAGGAAGAAGAAAGTTTTACACACTTCTGTGAAGAGAGGAAGGAAGCATTTTATTTATTTCCTTCATTGGCCCCTTGAAACAATGAAGAAGGAGGGAAGAATCCTCCGAAACGTCGATTTGAAAGGAAAGGAGGAAGGATTCCAATAAATTACACCTTAATTGATATGTGTTAATTTTTTCTTTCCATTACATTCAATTCTACCAGTCCGTCTCTCTCCAGAGAAAATTTCGTGCAAATATATTAATTGTTTTTTTATTATCTAATTATTTATTAATATTTATTTTAAAAAATAGTAGGCCCAAATTTTATCCCAAGCACAGGGCCCTTCATAGGCTAGATAGGGCTCTGCATTTAGTTCTTAATAAATACAAAAATAAATAAATATAATTGTTCCTACGTTTATTTAAACGGGCCAATTTCTCTCTCTGTTGTTTGGTTTCTTTTTGGATTTTCAAATGCTCTGCCATCAATTTAGTTTTTTGAACTCTTGACATAGTATTATGTGCGAATCCAATATTGACTTGAAACGCCAGTTCAGGATCTTTATAATTACGGTCTGGAAAATTTAATTAAAATATATATATATAGTAAAAATTGAAAAGAATAATTTATTGAATATTTATAAAAATAACCCTCAAGTTTTTGCTGCAGCGACTTGGCATGCTCGTGATCTTTTCCTCTCATCTTCATTCTGTTCCGAAGGATCGTCAATTGAGGCGTGAACGTTTTGCCTGAGAAAACATTTCTTAGGCATATCGCCATTTGGGTATTATTAAATTATTTTAATTAAAAAAAGAAATTGTCAAAAATTTATTGTGATTGAAATTTGAAATGGATTTTAAAAATATTTGGTTCGATACGAAATTGCCAACTAGCAAATACAAAAATAACTAAAACATTATCTGAAATTCCCTAGCATCCCGGTAAAATTTAAAATTAAATTATTATTATCATTTCCAACCATAATTTTTATTAATTTGAAAGTTTATAATCTATATATATAAAATTAAGGTTTTGTCTGTACATTGGTCCAAATCACGCCAACTTTTGGTTGCACACGTTTCAAGCAAAGTTATGAACGAAAACACCCTCAACAAAATTTCTGTCTGTCTGTCTGTCTGTATGTTTCCGTGGGTTCCGCGAAAATTTGCTCACGATTCACGTAAAAACGGCTGAAGGGATTATTATGAAATTTCATATTTGGATCAGATGTCTTCTAACTTACGTTTTTAGCAATATAAAGTTTTGATATTTTGACCCCAAAAGGGGGTTTGGGGGGGGGGCGCACGAATGAAAATTATCAAATAATTCCTAAACTATTAACTCTGCAGCAAATTTTATTATGACCAAAGTTGTAGGGAATGTGATTTCTGACAACTTTTGTTTAAAAAATTCCCCCAAAAAGGGGGAGGGTCAAAATATGAAAATTCTTGCTCTTGGACCAAACTCAACCAAATTTTGAATACATAATATGTGGGTCACTAGAAGGCTAGAAATGAAAAAACTAACGACCAAAAATAGGGGGGGGGTCAAAAAAATAAAAATTCTTACCCTTAGAGCCAACTTAACCAAATTTTATATTCATAATCTGTGGGTCACTAGAAGACTAGAAATGCGAAAACTGGGTGCGGGGTGGAGTGATGGTACGGGTGCGGAGGTTGGTTAGGGCATGGGGTGTGGGGGGGTGGGTGGGGGGATGAGGGCGCGGGGGTGGAATGTGGGTGAGGGACTAAGACGGAGTAGGGTGAAGGGGGTGGAGTCCGGGTGGCGTAGTGGGTGTGGTGGCCCAGGGGCTAGGCGGGGGGGGGGTGCAGCAGGGTGGAGAAAGGGGTTGAGGTGAGGGCCCAGAGATGGGACGGGGTGGAGGGGTTGGGGGCGGGAGTGGAGGTCGCGAGGTTCGGGGGGAGGGGGTTCGTGGAATGGGCGTCCAGGGGGCGTGCCCTCTGGCTAGGAAGAGGGCCGCCGAAGGCTGGGCCTTGCAGTTAGTGTGAAAATAAGGACAAGTTTTTATGTGTGACTTTTTTATTTATCAGCCAACGTTTCGTCGACTTGATGATTTCTTCAGGGTTTCTACAATTATAAGAATATTATTAATATGAAGTTACAAAAGTACAATTACAATTACAAAACATCCACCAAATAGTCATGCCCCACATTCGTCTAAATTTTCTTGTTATCTTCGTTACCATTTGAAGACCATCACACAACACAAATTTCAAAAAACATTCGGCACATTCACATAAAAAAATTTCTTTCTTTTCTTTTTATATTAAAAATTACATTAGATATAAAATAGAAATAACATAAATAGAATGAGGCAACATTCTTTTTTAAAAAACAGAATAGAATATTTTTTCTTTTGATCCTTACATAAAGAAATCTCAACCTTAAATAACACTAACTTCATATTAATAATGATCTTATAATTGTAGAAGCCCTGAAGAAGTCGACGAAACGTTGGGTGATAAATAAAAAAGTCGCACATAAAAACTTGTCCTTATTTTTCCATTATAAACTTTTAAATTTAAAATTAAATTTGTGGAAAATAAACTGATATGTGACCATTCACATAACTTCACCCGAGTGATGAACCGCGATTGGAATTTGGTGTACACCGTCTTTGGAATTATTTGGAATCACTTTGGAATTCATTCGATAATCTATTGTCTTCTACTTGGAAATGAAAGTGGAAGTGGAAGTAGGTGTACACGATTTTAGGTCGCGGTTCACCCCTCGACTTCACCCAAGTCAAGGCCCATAAAATAAACGTAGTCGCCGAGGGGTGTGGGGTTGGCAGGTTACCCCCCCCCCATGAAATGTTGAGTTAAACTTTGAAATTTTACAGGATATAAATAAAACTTTCATTAAAAATTTAATAATAATGATAGTCTAATGAAAAAAAGAATTCTGGGCATCAAGGAGGTCATGTCTCCTTTTCCTAGTAGTACATACATACTCCTCCAACGTCCAACCCCTCGTTGAGTAGCGATCGCCCCTCACCCGAAAATATGCTAAACCCCCGAAATTTCTATTCTAACTACGGCTTTTTGTATCCGAGTTTTTTTTTTAATTCAATTGAGTCTTTATTTTATCCGGTAAAACTTTGATTTATACCTCAACATTTCGGGGGCTTACAAACCCCCTTCCCCTCCCCCGCCAGAGGCGGTCCGAGACATTTATTGGGGGGGGGGTCATGTACCGGGGACATTATGTTTGATATAAAACTATCTTACAAAATTAAGACGTTTTATTTTGGAAACCATTTGGGAGGGGTCATGACCACCCCATAACCTCCCTGGGACCGTCCTTGCCCCCCGCTGCCTACGGCCTTGATTTTACCATGCACTTGCGACCTGCCCGTTCTCTTATATTTTGAACCTCCTTCTTTTGGGTCACTATCATTTTCACTAATGACCAATTTTCATAAGATCCTAGAGATCCTAGAGGGTGCATATGCGAAATTTCCTACACATCGATGTGATGGTCTCTATGACTTATAGTGAAAATTCTTTTTTTACCATAAAAAAATACCTTTTTAGAGAAAATTTAATTTTTTCTTGTTTTTTAGTTTTAATATTGTATAGTTTTAATTTTTTAAGAGCCCTGTCCCAAGGGCTAATTTGGCTTGATTCCAGGGACTCATGATATCAGAGTCCGCTATAAAGTAAAAAAAAAAAAAAATGAATTTTAAAATGTAGATGTTTGTAAATTAGATATTCGAATCTAGTGTTATAGATAAAAGGGCCACCAATTCCAAGGCAGATTTCATCTTACGTAACATCGATGATATTTTGAGATCATCAGTCTTTTATTTTATCTCTTTTTCTCATATGGTCAATTACCCGATTGGATATAGAAAATTTGTTTTGTTGTTTTTATTTGAATATTTTCATTTTACAGGGTAGTTTATTTGAAGTCTAATATGAAAAATCGATAATTACTCCTTTGAAATAATTTTTAAAAATATAAAATTAATAAATATTATAAAACAATTGATTATTAATAATTATATTCAATTTTGAATGAAATTGATTAATTAGTTTTTAAGAAAATGGTAAAAAGCTAGAAAACCGTAACAAATGACTCGCTGATGCCGGATGAATAGCGACCCAGCTTCTTTATGTAACCGAGCAAAAGAATTATAAATGAGAAATAAAACGATCTTATTTTATCGATTTCATCTATATGAAGGTTCACAGTATGTCTATAATATAAGAAAAGAGCATTTGGATTAAGAATTTTTTAGTTTAAAAGAAATTTTATGAAAAGATTCAATTTCTTCTCTACGGGAGTGAATCAACTAAAAATGGCCAAAAGATTTATTTTTTTTCTCATTAAATATTTATTCAAATCTATTGAAATTTCATATCTGTTTGTTATTTTCATTTATCTTTTATAGAAAATAATTATTATTAGGAAATTGACATTTTAGAGGGTAGTTTGTTTGAAGTCCAATTTTACAAAACGCTAATAACTCCGCTAAAACTTTTTTTAAAAATATGAAATTAGTAGATATTATAAAACAATTAATTATTAATAATTTATTTCAATTTTGATCGAAATCGATTAAGTACTTTTTAAGAAAATGGTCAAAAACCATCTGAACCATCAAAAAACGATGTTTTTGAAAACACGAGATCCTTTGAAAAAAGTTTAAAAAGTTATATGAAACTAAACATTGACTTGTGACATGGAGGTGAATTTTAAAATGTTTCTAAAATGACCTTTCATATACGGTTTTCGGGGTTTTTGACCAATTTCTCAAAAAGTACTGAATCGATTTCGTTCAAAATTGAATTAAATTATTAATTATTAATTGTTTTATAATATCTATTAATTTCATAATTTTCAAAAAAATTTTCAACGGATTTATTAGCGTTTTTTTAAATTGGACTTCAAAATAAACTACCCTTTAAAATGCAAATTTCCTAATAAAAATTATTTGATATAAAAGATATATAAAAATAACACACAGATATGAAATTTCAATAGATTTGAATTAATTTTTAATGAGAAAAAAAATAAAACTTTTGGCCATTTCTAGTTGATTCACTCCCGGAGAGAAGAAATTGAATCTTTTCATAAAATTTCTTTTAAACTACAAAATTCTTAATCAAAATGCTATTTTCTATATTATAGACATACTGTGAACCTTCAGATAGATGAAATCGATAAAATAGTTTCGTTTTTATTCTTATTTATATTTCTTTTGGTCTGTCATATCAAGAGGCAAGTCACCCGGCATCAGCGAGTCATTTGCTACGGTTTTCTAGCTTTTTACCATTTTTTTAAAACTAATTTATAAATTTCGTTCAAAATGGAATATAATTATTAATAATTGATTGTTTTATAATATTTATTAATTTTATATTTTTAAAAATTATTTCAAATGAGTTATTAGCAATTTTTCAAATTGGACTTCAAATAAACCACCCTTTAAAATGAAAATTTCCTAATAATAATGATTTGATATAAAAGATAAAAGGAAATAACTCACAGATATGAAATTTCAATAAATTTGATTTAATTTATAATGAGAAAAAAATAAAACCTTCTGGCAATTGTAGTGATTAGCTCTTGGCAGAGAAGAATTTGGACCTTTTTATAAAATTTCTTTGAAACTACAAAATTCTTAATCAAAATGGTATTTTCTTATATTAAAAAGGTCTCCAGATAAAAGAAATCGATAAAATAAGATCGATTTCTTTCTCATTTATAATACTTTTGGTCTATTATATCAAGAGGATGGGTCGCCATGAGAAACATTATTTTTTGATTCATCTATTCACGCTACACTATTAAAATATCTTTTAACTCGAAAAACTTAGACATTTAACTCATATTAACTTTTCTGTTGGAAATTAAATCTTCTTTAATTATTAAAGATAAGAGTAAATAAATATTTTATTTAATATGGATTTACATGAGTTAAGGATACTGGGTCACTTATTTCACATTAAAATTAAAAAATTAAAAGATATATAAAATTTTTCTTTTTCAATATATATATTTCGGGCTATCAACCCATCTTCAGGAAATACAGAAAGTAACACTTTCTGTATTTCCTAGTGGGTATTGCGAAAATATATATTGAAAAATTTTTTTTATATCTTTAATTTTTAATTTTAATGTGAAATAGTGATCGACCTTAACTCATAGTAAATCCATATTAAATAAAATATTTATCTACTTTATCTTTATTAAAGATGTTTCACCTTGCACCAACACCACAATCTCTACTGATTATTCTTTAATTATAATAATTATATAAATCTGTACCTCAAAGAGTTAAGCACTAATGGTGTAATTTATGTAGAAAGTTGGATAAATATTGCTCTAACGCGCTAGATATTCTACATATAAAAAAATTCTAATGAAGAAACATGTTGATAATTTAATTTACTAAACGAAAGTTCATTATGTATAATTAGCTCAGATGACTATTTAAAAATATCTAGAGAGAAACATTCAATATTAAATTTTTTTCAAAGCAAACATTATTTTACAAAAATAAAATTGGTTTTAGATAAAGGGTTCCCCTTATTATTAAGGTGAAAAATTTTATTGAAATTTTTATGAATAGAAAAATTATCTAGCTAATTCTTTGGCCGTGAATTTTTATATTGAAACATATTTACATTTCCATAACTCGTAAACTATTGATTTTGAACATTTCACTCTAATTTACTTTTCTGTTGGAAATTAAATGTACTTTAATAAATGTCCCTATTGAGACTCAACGGGTTAGGCACTAATGGTGAAAGTTAGATAAATACTGCTCTAGTACGTAACGAAATAATTTAATGAGAAATACCTAAGTGATGCTTCGTAATAATTGAGTTTCGATTTTTCTAGGGGGGTAATGACTTTTGCCCCCACCCTCCAAACTATGTCAATGCAGATGACGACCTCAATGATTTCTCTTGACAAATTTAGTAATTAAAATAGCAAAAAGTTCTTTTAAGAATCGCTCTATAAATCTATAAATCCCCCTTAGAAGTGATTTTGATTATTTGTTCACTGTTATAAAATAGTTTTGTTCACTTTCCTATTAGACGTGTTGTTCAACCTTTTATTTTCATTCAATCATTCATTATGGATATTTTCATCGCCGATAGCGTCGATAGTAATCTACAACTCGGCTTTATTCCAAAAAGTGTGTTTAGGCTTAGCATAGCGTGTAGGTGGGGTGCGTATATTTACAAGAATCAACCAGCGGCCCCCAAATAAGTATCTTACACCCCTGACCTAGATATTTATATTTTACTACTAATTCTAATTCGTTATTCTATATCTTAATATATTCATTAAATACAATATTTTAATTGGAATATAATCTCACAAAGAGAACAGTTATAATATAAGAAAAAGATCCCCCTTATATTATGACTTTAATAAATTTATATTTTATTACTCGGTACCTCCGAAATGCAAGCAAAGCCTACTTCCTGGGGGAGCCTAGTAAATTTTCAATTTTTTTTACGCATTGTATTGAAAAACGTCTGAAACGTGGAGAAAAATCAATAGCAACCATGTTTTTTTCTCTCTGTGTGTCTGGACCCAGATACCTACTATAACTTGAGAATAAAAAGTTATAGAAAGTGCTAAAATGTTTATATTTTCAATACGAAGAACTTTTCTATTTCAAAAATGCAGAAAACATCATTTTGTGAATGATTTTATTGAAATTTTAAGCAATCTCTTTCGTTATCAAAACGACAAATACGAATGAATTTAATATTTAAATTATTTTCAAAGTTATTAGGTCTAGGACTAGAAATAATAAATACATAGTATATAAAATTTAGAATTAAAAGCCATTAATAAGCCCTCAGTGGTTGAATAAAGAGCTATTTTGCTGCTTAGCTATTATTGAACGTGAGTGATCAGCGAATTTATGGGAACGCCTGCAATATAGGCAATCGGGATAACAGAAAACTATTTTAATGTCTTCCTAAGGAGAAATCCATGACATTGTTCTCTGCTTAATGCAAATAAACATTTATATCTACGAGCCCCGTCCCATCTCAATTGGCCCACCAATATTTTTTCTTTTTAAATAAAATTATGCTAATTCATGGTAAATTTAATTTAAATATTTATTTTTATTATCATTTGGAACAACATTTTAAACAATTTAAAACATTTTATTCTAACATTTAACTTAAAATTATTTTTTAATTGTTAAAAACAAGGAAAACATACAAAATCCAAAACCTTTACCACTGTGTGACGTCCCCTTTATTTTTAATTACCACTTGAATTCTTTTGGGCAACGTACTTATTAAGTTTTGACACTCACTAACTCTGCTTCGATTATTCCCAACACAAACTTCAAAACGAGACTCATCACTCCAATGGACACTATTCCATTCATCACTAATCCAATTAATCTAACTTTTAGCCCATTTAAGCCGATTTTTCTTTTGTTTTAATGTCAAGAGTGGCTTTTTTTTCGCCTAAAAAAAATTATTAAAATTGCAAAAAAAAATTTGGAAAAAGTTGCAATAAAATTACCTTGTAAGTTTTAAAACCTAACTTAAGGGCTTATCTATGGCTTATGAGGATCTTGAAACACTTCGCCCCACAGCATCACTCCAAAGAACAGATAATTAACCATAGTTAGAACGCCTGTTTGTTCTAATAATCTTCTTCAATGCCCGTCTATTAGCATCTGATATTTTGGATTTCGACGCATACCGAGGTTTTGTAGCTATTGTACCCGTTGTTTTATAAACTCGAATAATATTTCTGACAGTAAACTTTGATAAATTAACTAGATTGCCAATTTCTGCGTTTGATTTTCCATTTTTAAATAAATTGATAATAATTGAGCGAATTTTTTTTTCATCAACAACATTTCCACGAGTCATTTTGTACTAATAATAAACAAAACAAACTTTCTTTTGTTGGAAAAAGGCAAAGCCTACTTGATTATTTCACATATTCAAAGATTCTTAAAAAAAAAAAAATCGTGAAAACCAAAGAACTATTTTTTATATAAAAATATGTTTTTAACAATTAAAAAATAATTTTAAGTTAAATGTTAGAATAAAATGTTTTAAATTGTTTAAAATGTTGTTCCAAATGATAATAAAAATAAATATTTAAATTAAATTTACCGTGAATTAGCATAATTTTATTTAAAAAGATTATATGAAAAAGAATTGGTGGGCCAATTGAGATGGGACGGGGCTCATATATACTATATTATGTCGAATATATTGTACAATATTACTTGGTACTGTTAATATTGAATTCACTTAAATATTTACAATTTTTTTTAATTATATTGAAAAATGTCTAGAATGTGAAAAAAAATTATTTTGAACCATGATTTTTTTCTGTGTGTGTTTCTGGATTTAGTTACCCACGATAACTTAAGTTGGTTCTAGAGTTAAAATTTATGTATTTCCAATGCGGATAACTGATTAGATTTTGGACTTCCTAGCTTTAGATCAAGTTTTCTGGTTCAAAAATGCAGAAAACATCGTTTTTGAATGATTTTATTGAGATTTTAAGGCAATGTATATTGGCATAAATTAACAATCTTTTGAAGGGGACAATAAACGAGTGTGTCTTCTGCTGGAATTATAAATTTTATTTATTTATAATGAATTATAAATTTTATTTATTTATAACGATTATAATTCCAGCAGAAGACACACTCTTTTATTGTCTCCTTCAATATATAAAAATTCTGCTACTCTCGGCAAAAACTTTCAATTTAACAATCTTTTTTATATTTAGCTTTATTATAAATTACTTATAATGGTGTCTCTAGCGTAAATAAGTTTTTAATTTTTATGTTATTTAATAAAAATGCAAATGAAAAATTCTTTAATTAGAATCGAGGAAAATGAATAAAAAGGGCGCGGATAGAGTGTACCTCTTCCTTTATACCTAAAATTTCAAGAATTCCAAATACAAGCCCAGACCTGTTTCACAGTATTAAAAATTAATTTGTTAATTTCTGTTACTCTAGAGTTTCTCGAAACGGCCTTTTGACCTTAATAAGTACAAAAATATTAAATCGAAATAAATATCAGATTTAGAATTTAAATATTTACCATTTTAAATTATTAATTCACAGTTTCTGCAAACAGCATAGCGAGAGTCTTAAAGAAGTGAAGCTTTTTCCATATATAGTATATCTAGCTAATGAGTTTTCTCTTAAAGAGATAATGTGTTTCTATTTGAATAAATACACTATTATTATGATATTAGAATAGCACAAACGAAGCCAATCTTAAAATAGATAAATTTGCTATTTCCATATTACATTTGTGTTTTCTATCATCGATAAACTATTCCTAGAATGAGTAAAAATATATAGGTATAATCTTAGAGAAAGTTCTTAAGTTGAAAAAGATTCTTTGAGTGTTTGGAAAGGGATTCCAATATTAATAATATGTAGCTCAGGATTAGATGGAAGGCATTCTAAAAATAAATACGAGACTACTAATAATATTAACAGTAATTACAAAAGACAAGATAATCGGTAGAATCTGATACTTACAAGAAAGCAAACATGAAAACATTTTCCTTCTCACATAGAATACATGTTTGAAAACTGTGCAGTGCGAATGTTCGGAGAATATTTATTTATTTATTAACAGGCAGTCACACCCTTTTTCACAAATCACAAGTACATGTATATAAATAGTAAAGTATGAGAAAAAAATAATATAAATATAAAGTATAAATGACAAAGACAATAGGAAAAGATAGATGATAACATAAACATATTATAATTATAAAACAAAGTCCAATGATAAAGGTATAAAAAAAAAAATTATAGATTATTAGTTAAATATAAAAAAAAACATAAATAGACTTAATACAAATTATATAAATTTGAAATATAAATTCAGAACAAGATTATAAATCTAATATAAGTAGATATAAATACAAAAAACAATAAATAAACTTAGTACAATTTATATAAATTTAAATTATAAATTCAGAACACAACATAAATCTAATATAATTAAATACAAATATAAAAACAAAGTAAACTTAAAATAAATTATACAAATTTAAATCATAATATCAGAACATAAATATAAATTTAAATCATTTAGATCAACCATGGCAAAAAAACACAATTAACGCCAATTAATTAAGATTTGATTTACCCACACTATAATATGCTAGAGAGCTTGGACCTAAAAGTTCTCAGACTATCACTGAAGAAGTCAACCTGGCAACTAACTTTGGTTCCAAGTCGATGAAGTCTGTTAATTGGTGAGTTATACATATAATTTGTAATAGAGGTTGGGGTGTAAAATAATGGACAGAAACGGGTTGATTTGCTAGGTATATGGAAATTGATCAATTCTAATAGTTCGTTACAACTAGTCATGTTGTTTATAATCTTATAAAGAAATATTAGATCAAATTTTGAGCGTCTTAATTCCAAAGAAGATAAGTTTAATTGAATGGAAAGATCATTTATTGGAGCGTCGCGATATGTATAACCCAGTCTACAGCCTAACAGTCTTAGAAATTTATTTTGAATTTTTCGAGTTGTCCTATGTAACTATTGTAGTAAGGTGACCAGATGACTGTAGCATATTCTAATATTGGGCGGACTAGGGATGTATAAAGTAAGGTAGTGGTTGTTATATTAAAATCCTTAGAATGTCTTAATATAAAAAACAGTAATCTATTAGCTCTATTAGCAATGCTATCAATATTATACCGAAAGGTCAATGATTTGTCGAAATAAATGCCCAGATCCTTGACAATAGTACATCTATTAATCGCAACACCATCTATCGAGTATGCATAAGTTATATCGTTTCTGGTTCTATTGAAGGAGATAACATTACATTTACCAATGTTCAAAGTCATAGAGTTGGTATTACACCACTTTTGAACTTCATTTAGTTTCTCTTGCAAAAACATGCAGTCCATAGATGTTTCAACCCTATGAAAGATTTTGAGATCATCAGCAAACATCAGAAAGTCAATGTTATTTAACGGGAGAGAAATATCGTTAATGAAAAGATTGAATAGAAAAGGGCCCAAATGAGAGCCTTGAGGAACACCTGAGGAGGCAGTAAAAGGGTAGGAGCTATAGGATTTTAGTTTAACAATTTGCGTTCTGTTAGTTAGGTAAGAAGTGAACCATTGTAGAAGGGAACCGTGAAAACCATATAATGATAATTTCTTTATAAGGTAGGAGTGATTGACTCTATCAAATGCCTTAGAAAAGTCAGTGTAGATAACATCTACTTGACATTTATTATCAAAGGAATCAAGGATATAATTTTGTAAAAGGAAAAGGTTAGTGGTAGTAGATTTCCCACTTATAAAGCCATGCTGTTGTTTAACAATAATATTTTTGAATGATGGTGTAATTTTATCTAAGATTATAGATTCAAATAATTTGGCAATAGAAGACTGAATGGTAATAGGGCGGTAATTATTAATATTTGATTTGTCACCATTTTTGAAAATAGGTATTACATGACTTTGTTTAAGGACTTCGGGAAAGATCCCGGAGCTTAAAGATTTGTTTAAAATTATAAAAAGAGGATAACAAAGCTCGTTTCCACAATATCGAAGTAATGAAGGGGGAATCAGGTCTGGTCCTGGCCCTTTAAGAACATTAAGTGATTTTAGTTTTTTAAGAATTTCATCCTTGGTGATAACCAGACTATGGAATGGTACCGAGGAGATGCTAGAAGATTCCGAGGAATATATATTATTATTAGATGAGCGCTCATAGATAGATTCGAAGTGGTTAGCAAACAGATTGGCTATAGTTTGGGGTTCAGTAGCGTTTTGATCATTCAAAAACATATTGTTGGGAAGACTATTAGATTTTCGTATGCAGTTCATGTACGTCCAGAATCTATTAATATTTTGAGGAATGCTCATTTCAACATCAGCAACGAAGTTCCTATAGCACACTCTAGAAAGACTCTTACATTTGGAGCGAACAATATCTAGAGGGGATTGGCCCATTATATATATACCAGCTGCAAAGCTCGTCTTCGGCGTGCATCTTACTGACCAGAGGGGTACGTCCTCTGGACTCTGCAGTAGGTTTTAAATTTCCTAATTTTAAAAATGCGAAGTTCAACATAGAGGTTAATGGAAGAACCATAGAAGAGGTAAAGAAATTTAAATACCTGGGGTGCTGGATAACGGACAACTTAAATTTGGACCTGGAAATTAGAACACGAATAGTGACGGCGAGATAGGTATTCCTGAGGATGAGAAACCTCTTGTCAGATTGGGGACTGAGTTTGGAGTCGAGGTTTCGGTTCGTGAAGTGTTACATTTATTCTGTGTTGCTTTATGGGATGGAGGCTTGGACAATGAACTTAGGACTCATGAATCGTCTGGAAGCTTTCGAGATAGATGTTGAAAATATCATGGGTGGATCACATCACAAATCAAGTGCTTAGGCGTATGAATAGAGACCGAAATCTGTTAACATCTATTAAAAAGAGGAAAACAGCGTATCTTGGAGATATCCTGAGACACAGCAGGCACACTCTCCTCAAGCTGATCCTTGAAGGCAAAATTAAGTGTATTTAGCATGGTATTAATACTGAAGTATCTAGTACATTTCAAGATTATTCTCATGCACACATTTTGTTTTAATTGTAATTCTTTAAGCATAAAATCAGGAAGACTATTTAATAATGTTGAACAAAAAGTGAAGTGAGGTCTATTAGAGATTTAAGTACATAATAATAATTTTGTATTGTAAGAGAATTTTTTTTCCCAATCTACTTAATAGGTGAGTTTGCCTAGAAATTTTATTCATAATATATCTTGCATGAATTTCGAATTTAACCATATCATCCAAAAGCACCCCATTTAATTTTATTTACCCTTTCCAAAGTAATATCGTTATTACTAATGCGTCCGTTAATTTTGTCTTTTATGTCATTCACAATAATATATTTACATTTATCGATATTTACGCTTAAGCTGTTAAAACATAAGTATTTATAAATATTATTAAGGGAAAACAATTCCAATAAATACTCTTATTTATTTCTGGCCTGCCTTCCATCCAATTCTGAGCTATCAGTCCGTCTCTAAAGAAAAACTTCTAAACTAGATATTAATAAATTGTCTTGGTCGTTTCAGAATGAATTTAAAAATATGAAATGTGGAAATAGAGCTGTCATCCGAAATTAATTCCTAGCCAAATCCGGGCTCTTAAAATAGCCTCGGCAATCCAATGGCCAAGGTCAGTGGTGTTTCTTGCTTTGTGCTTTTTTTTCAGGAAGGAGTGATTTTGAGGTTGAGGCTGTCGAGGTGACCTCGTGTCGAAGAGGCCAGTGGTACCAAAGCGTGCCAGGGGCTTGGGGGTGCGCACCCTGACCCCCGGGCCCCTCTGCAGGGCCGCAGAGGCCCTTGGTCGCAGCCCAATCACCAATCAGGCACCAGTCTCTGGCCAGAGGCGAGCCATGCGCCGCGCTCAGCCGGTGCGCCTCCTCAGGTAAACCGAAACGATCTTCTCTGAAGCTTCATTCTGCACACGCTTTGCACTTTGCCCTCTGCACTCTGACACTGCACCAGGCAGCTGGCAAAAGCACAACCAGACGGGATTCCCTCAAAGGCACGGCTACTCGTTACATACGATTTGTCTCAGATATACAGAAATAAATAGATTTTCAACCCCGTAGTAGCCAATCTGCAACTCTACAGCATAATTTTTAGTTATTTTGATTATTTATGTCCATCGATTAAATTAATAAGTTATTGTAGGGAAATACGGACAATAGATTATGCAAATAATTTTTATTTTTTCCCAAGCTTTGTTGACTTCCTAGGGGCTCTAAAAAATGAAAGGCCTCAATTAGTACATGTTATAGCAATTTCAAATCAAAAAGAAACTTTGATCTCAAACCACTTCAATACATACCAAACAAATTAACTTCTTTGTATATTTGTCATTTTATCAATATTCATTCTTAGCAAACATATATGACCAGTCATCGAACAGATTGAAAATATTTTCCTATTTAAATCTTATAATATCTTTCTTTTGGTCTTTTCCATATATATATATATATATTTATCATTTTAAAAACACCAGATTCACACAAAAATAAAATATCTAAAAGAGTAAATCGAATAAACAAATTTCAAATACAATTACACCCATAAAATCAATTTTTTTTTCATTATTATCTTAAAATTAAAAACCAAAACTCAAAACACATTATATACACTTCTTAATTTTTATAAATGACAATAGCCAATCTATTAATTATAGCACCAAGTTATAATTTATCTCGCCTAACAAATGTTTTATTTTTAACATTGTATTTTTTTAACAATAAGAACGTTGGCAAAAATAAAAATTATTTGCATAAGCTATTGTCCTTATTTCCTACAACAACTTATAAACCTAATTTTTAGGTTGATTTCGAAAAAATATACCTATTGCGCTCACTTTCATGGTGCGACTTCCGAAAAATTTCATCATAGTTTTTCCGATCATGGCCCCTAAGACCCCAAAACCACGCTCCATTCAAAAGTTTATATATATAGTATATAACAAATAACAATGGTCGACAAAAATTTGTACCCGTAAACCTAACAAGTAGAGTTTTATACGCTGATTTTCATGCAATTTCATAAATTTTTAAAACAGTTCAGAGTTTCGAGATATTATCGGTCAAAACTACGAAAAAGGCCATTTTGACCTATGTTCGAATCCCATTAGATATTAAACATCAAAATTTGATATCAAAATATTTTGTTGACGTAATAGAAAACAGCTTCTCTTTGATTTTCAAATTACTACTTGTATTTAGCTCAAATAGAATTCGAGTTATAACTAAAAAACTAAAACTACGTGATTATAAAGGATATTTACTAAATATATAAAAACATATGGTCTTAGTATTTTAGTTATAACGCGAGTATCTAATTGAGATACATAGAAGTGGTAATTTGAAAATCAAAGAGAATACTGTTTTTATTACGTCAACAAAATATTGTGATTTCAAATATTGTTGTCTAATATCTAATGGGACCCGAAAATAAGTCAAAATGGCCTTTTTTGTCGTTTATTATTATTATAACCACTACAAAAGCAAACTTTTTATCGAATATAGGTATTTTTCCGTTATTTTGATGTACAATGAAAAATCATGAAATAAATCTTAGGACAAGGAAAAACAATTTTTTTGTCTGACCTGTGTAATCATTCTCTTCCTCAATCTTGCATAATTAAAAAATTGAAATGGTAAATAAGCCAAAATTTTTTTTCACTTTTTCCAAAACAAATTTTATTGTCTAAGACAGTGGTTCCTAATCTGGGGCGATCGCCCCGAAGTGGGCGATTTAGGTTATCAGAGGGGCAATAAATAAGTGGGGGACGATGAAAAGGGGGAAAAAATAATTAAAATAGTACTTCTTAATTTTTCCAGATTCCAATTTAAAAAAAATGCAAACATGTACTCCTGTTTTTTAAATTTACGTCAATGATCTTAGTTAATTATTTCACTTCTTTGTTCTTAAAAAAAAATCTGTAAAAAATGTAGATTTTAATTTTTTTCTATTTTATTTAAGAGTGACCGGATAAAACTGCTCTGGTTGTTTTTATATACGGTAATAAAATTGTTTAAATAAATAAAACTGCTTTATTATTTACACTTTACTTCAAATTAAAATTAGGCATGCAATGAAAATGAAAACGGGGCGATAGGTGTTAGTCAACCTCCAGAAAGGGAGATGGGCCACAAAAGGTTGGGAACCACTGGTCTAAGACATGTTTCGGGTCTAGTTGAACCCATCTTCAGTTATTAAAACAAAGTAAACTCTCTTCTCCACACCATTCCCAAAATTAACATTTCATGTAATGTAAAATAAAATTAAAATTAAAACCAAAATCCCAATCAAAGAGACATAAATGAAAGTCAAAGAAAGAAAACAGATAATAATTACATGACTGTAACATGCTTTTTGTATATGTATAACTCTATATATAAATTATATTCACTGGGTATTCAAATAGAGAATTTAGAAACTTTAGAAAAATGAAAGAGATTAAATATTGATATGATGATATACTTGTAAACATATTCACTATATCAAAGGAGTAAAGTGTCTCTTCCCCGTGAATTATCCTGCCCTTCAGTCTTTCAACCAATTCCGCTGAGTTCTTTATGGTATATACGTGATTTTTTTCCTTCAAACTCCCCAATAATGTCATAATGTAAACTGACAAAGGTGTTAAAGGTGAATTAATTGTCGAAACAATTGGTCTTAGAGGTATGTTTGGTTTTTTTTTTTTGGTTTTTTTTAATGCAATCGAATGCAAGAAGGGGTGCACCAGTAAAGATGTAGCCCCTATGGATCTCGAAAGACCCTTGCATTACTGAAGAGAAGGAAAAGTTGATTAAGTGAGAGGGTGTAGACGTAGGTGTCTATGCACCCTGGTTTTGAAAGTTTGAAGATCATAGGTGCTGGGAAAGATAGAGGCTGGGAGTGAGTTCCAGTTCCTTGAAGTCATGGGGATATATGTATTCGCGAATGAAGTGGTCCGGCACTTTTCCAATTTGACCGCGAAAGAGTGTTGGGAGTCGGCAAAACGTGTGCTGCGTGCAAAGCATGCTTTGGGGGGAATTATTGATTTTATCTCATCAGAGCACCTGCCGTGATAGTATCTATAGAAAAGGGAAAGGGCAGAGACATATCTTCGATGAGCCAACGAGTCGAGGAAGTCGGTGAGGGTAGAATCGTCAATTAGCCTGACGGCTCGTTTCTGAATTGCATCAAGGGTAGCAAGAGAATATTTTGAGGCTCCTCTCCACAGATGAGAGCCGTATTCGAGACAGGGGCGGATTTGGGCCTTGTAGATGGTGAGAAGTTGTGGGGGTTTGTAAAATCGCTTGGACATGAATAAGAAGCCAATCTTCCTTGCTGCAGATTTCGCCACAGAGGAGATGTGTTCATTCCAAGACAGGTCAGATGCGACAGAGACGCCCAACATGGATAGGCTGTCACACATTTTCAGGGTATTCGAATCGAAGTGAATATCAGGGAAATCTCTATTTTCGCGCCTAGAAATTGAGACAACATTGAGTCTTATTTGAATTAAAGTTAACTAAATTTTGAGACCCCATTTATTCAGTTTGTCTAGGTCGAGAGTAATTGAGGAGGCAATATTGATTCGATTATTCGGGAGAGAGGGTTTGCCGTGTAGGGTGCTATCGTCGGCGTAACAATGATTCAGAAGATGTTCCATCCACCACAACTTTTATACTTCGGTTTGTCAG
The DNA here is from genome assembly GCA_024734495.1 of Forficula auricularia. Classification (NCBI taxonomy): domain Eukaryota; kingdom Metazoa; phylum Arthropoda; class Insecta; order Dermaptera; family Forficulidae; genus Forficula; species Forficula auricularia. The sequence goes on along the minus strand of JALMQS010000083.1, from coordinate 18,088,153 downwards.
AAAGCTTTCTATCCATTTGCGAAGTGTTGGTGTGAATCCAAAGGCTGGCAGTTTGGCAAGAAGATTTTTGTGCCAAACCTGGTCAAAAGCTTTGGAGATATCAAGGGCTACAGCGAGGGTTTCTTTTCCGGCCTCTAGAGTATTGTTCAAGGTGTGGGTGACATAGGTTAAGATGTCGCCTGTGGAACGATTTTGTCTGAATCCATATTGCCTATCGTGAATTAATTTATTGTTTTCTAAGTGATGAAGGACGTGTTGGTTTATGACTAATTCCATTAATTTGGAAAGAACAGAGGTGATCGAGATAGGCCTGTAATTAGAGATTTGTGAAGTGTCTCCTTTTTAGGAATAGGTGTGACTCTGGCTATTTTCCAGCTTTTGGGGAATATGCCCGACTCGTAAGAGAGTTGGAATAGCTTGGATAAGATAGGGGCAAGTTCAGGGGCCTAGTTTGTGTATCTTTAGTGTAATATATATATATATGTATGTATATATTCGGGCGGGCGGGGGGGGGGGTATGTGTTGTGTTAGGTATTTTAAATAAAACAAGTACACCGATTGAGTGTTGACATTCTTTAATGTGTTCACTTGGATAACCTGGCCATGACTGCTTCTCGTCCCATCACAACAATATGTATCTCAATATTGTGGGTGCGCTGCAGGCCTCAACGTTCAACCGATTGCAATAAAATTTGGCATAAAATTTAGTCTTGATGTAAACAAGAACTGATTAGTTTTTGGTGACATCAGCCCCAAGGGGTGGAAATGGATGGAGGGTTGAAATCTTTAAAAAATCATAACAACATTAATATGAATTATTAAAGTTGTTCACAAAGAGAAACAAAGAGGTTGTCCTCTGTTGATGCAAATAAACATACACACATATATATATATCGAGATGATATATCTGTATATATATTATTTATTTGTTTGAGACTATAGTTTTGAAGACTTGGTCTTCATCATCAGTTTTTCTTCAATTATAAATGTTTTTCATGGAGTCAATATCATATGGATATTGACTCCATGAAAAACATTTATAATTGAAGAAAGACTGATGATGAAGACCAAGTCTTCGAAACTATAGTCTCAAACAAATAAATAATATATATACAGATATATCATCTCGATATATATATGTGTGTAAGTTTATTTGCATCAAGCAGAGGACAACCTCTTTGTTTCTCTTTGTGAATCAACAACTCTGCTACTCTCGGCAAAACAAAAACTTTTCAATTAAAGTTGTTATCGGGAAATAAAGACTATCTTATGTATGCAGATTATTTATATTTTATTGCCAACGTTTCGTCAACTTTGTTGACTTCTTCAGGAGCTAAAATAGTTAACTTTCAGAGCATGGTTAAAAATCTCTGCGGCAGGCCGTAGGAAGAGGTAGATTTCGAAGGGGCCCCCTTTAGACAGCTCCTATCAAAAACTTTTCAGACACAAGTTGTAGAAGTTAATAAGTAGAATATTAGCCATTGGCAACCAAACTGGTATTAATCAAATTAACTATTTTGATTAATTCTGTCCATCGATTAAATTATTAAAGTTGTTATCGGGAAATAAGGACTATCTTTTGTATGCAGATTATTTATATTTTATAGGTATCGTTTGGTCAACTTTGTTGACTTCTTCAGGAGCTAAAATAGTTAACTTCCCTGTATATTTGTCATTTTTATAATTATTATTTCTTAGTAAACATATCAAGGTAATAAGTTGTAGGAAATAAGGACAATAGCTTATGTAAATAATTTTATTTTTGCCAACGTTTCGTCGTTGACTTTCTCAGGAGCTCAAACAAATTAACTTCTTTGTATATTTGTCATCCTATTAATATTCATTCTTAGTAAACACATAAGGCCAGTCATCGAACGAGATCTTAATGGCATATATGCAAAGAAGTTAATTTGTTGAGCCCTGAGGAAGTCAACAAAGTTTACGAAACGTTGGCAAAAATAAAAATTATTTGCATAAGTTATTGTCCTTATTTCCTTACAACAACGTATTGCCTTGATATGTTTACTAAGAAAGAATAATTATAAAAATGACAAATATACAGGGAAATTAACTATTTGAGACTCTGAAGAAGTCAACAAAGTTGACAATAAAATATAAATTATCTGCATTCAAAAAGATAGTCCTTATTTCCCGATAACAACTTTAATAATTTGAATCGATGGACATAATTAATCAAAATAGTTCATATGAATAATACCAGTTTGGTTGCAAATGGCTAATATTCTACTAATTAACCTCTACAACTTGTGTCTGAAATGTTTTTGATAGGAGCTGTCTAAAGTGGGTTAGAGCCCCTTCGAAATCTACCCCTTTCTACGGCCTGCCGCAGAGATTTTCAATCATGCTCTGTTTCCGGCTCATCTTTTTAAAATAGGATTGAATGCTAGTGGAGAGTGCCCATGCGATAGGGATGTCTCAATCAGATAATATTTGTCTGTCCAAAATTTAAATTTAAAGATCGATTAGAAAAAGAACTAATTGCCAATAATATACAAAAACCATGGAATTTGGCGCATCTTTTGTCGGACGAAAGCGAGGATATATGTACGTATATAAATAATTGATTAGTAATTAGTAGAGATTGTGGTGTTGGTGCAAGGTGAAACATCTTTAATAAAGATAAGAGTGAATAAATATTATATTTAATATTGATTTACTATGAGTTAAGGATACTAGGTCACTTATTTCACATTAAAATTAAAAGATTAAAAGAAATAATTTTTTTTCTTTTTCAATATATATATATAATTCAATATATATATATTGAAAAAGAAAATTTTTTATTTCTTTTAATCTTTTAATTTTAATGTGAATAAGTGACCTAGTATCACTAACTCATAGTAAATCAATATTAAATATAATATTTATTCACTCTTATCTTTATCATTGATTAGGTTCATCCTAGCAAATAAGATTAAGCTATAGTTAAAAACAATTATCAATTTGTTATCATTGGTCAGTGTCATATCACCATTATATATTACTCATATAGCTATCTATTTATTAAACTAATTGTGATATTTTATTTGCTTCGGTGATAATTTATTATTTATTAGTCGTTAGTTTATTGTTGGATTTATGGTAGAATGGCTTAAATAGAAATCAATCCGAGGCCATGAAGGGAGAAAAAAATCAGGACTCGGTACGTTGTTTGCAGTTTCGGTGAATTAATGATTTCAAATGATGAATATCTTCATTTTGATTTAATATTTTCTTACTTAGAGTCAAAAGGCCGTTCCTAGAATAATAGAAATTAATCTCTAATTGTGTGAAACAGGCATGGACTTGTATTTGGCATAATTACAATGCCTTAATTCTAAAAGAAATGAGCTGACGTGTTCGGATGTAGCCATCCACTTGACTTTACCATATAACCTGGTCGCTCACTTATATTTAATATTTAATGAAATTATTTATAACCATGAGGGGGGGGTTAGTTTTTGCATTTTTAAACTTCTGAGGGTCAACTGATTATGTATACAAAATTTGGTCGAATTTGGTTCATAGACTTATATTTAAATTTTTTGGCCATACAACCCCCCCCCCATTTTGGGTGGTTAGTTTTCGCATTTTTAGTCTTTTGGGAGCACATGGATTATGTATTCACAATTTGGCTGAGTTTGGTACAAGAGCCTTTATTTTCATTTTTTGGCCCCCCTCCCCCACCCCCACCCCTTTTGAGCGGTGAGTTTTTGCATTTTTAGACTTTTGAAGCCCACAATTATGTATACAAAATTTGGTTGAGTTTGGTATAAGGGCTATATTTTCATTTTTTGACCCCCACATTTTGAGCGGTTAGTTTTTGCATTTTTAGACTTCTGTTGACCCATTGATTATGTATACAAAATTTGGTTGAGTTTGCTCAAATGGCCTAGATTTTTAATTTTTAACCCACCCGCTTAATTTTAAGCCGATATTGCACCAAAATCTAATCAGCTCTTAATCTCAATGGGCCAAAACTACGTGTGAAATTTGGTTTTGATATTCGCACAAGTTTTTGAGTTAGCCACAAAAATTTGGTAAAGCACAGACTAACAACCAGACTAACAGACATTTTGACAAAACAGTTATTATCTCCTAAAATATAATTTTTTCGATGTTCACTTATTAAAGCTTTTTTGTAGATCAAAATGCCATGGTTTAGCTCAATTTTTTTAATCAAAATAGCTGAAAAAATGAATATTTTGCTAATTAATTCTAGATTTTTTTTTTAATGCAATCGAATGCAAGAAGGGGTGCACCAGTAAAGGTGTAGCCCCTATGGATCTCGAAAGACCCTTGCATTACCGAAGAGAAGGGAAAGTTGATTAAGTGAGAGGGTGTAGACGTAGGTGTCTATGCACCCTGGTTTTGAAGGTTTGAAGATCATAGGTGCTGGGAAAGATAGAGGCTGGGAGAGAGTTCCAGTTCCTTGAAGTCATGGGGATATATGTATTCGCGAATGAAGTGGTCCGGCACTTTTCCAATTTGACCGCAAAGAGTGTTGGGAGTCGGCAAAACGTGTGCTGCGTGCAAAGTATGCTTTGGGGGGAATTATTGACTTTATCTCATCAGAGCACCTGCCGTGATAGTATCTATAGAAAAGGGAAAGGGCAGAGACATCTCTTCGATGAGCCAACGAGTCGAGGGAGTCGGTGAGGGTAGAATCGTCAATTAGCCTGACGGCTCGTTTCTGAATTGCATCAAGGGTAGCAAGAGAATATTTTGAGGCTCCTCTCCACAGATGAGAGCAGTATTCGAGATAGGGGCGGATTTGGGCCTTGTAGATGGTGAGAAGTTGTGGGGGTTTGTAAAATCGCTTGGACCTGAATAAGAAGCCAATCTTCCTTGCTGCAGATTTCGCCACAGAGGAGATGTGTTCATTCCAAGACAGGTCAGATGCGACAGAGACGCCCAACATGGATAGGCTGTTACACATTTTCAGGGTAGATCGTAGGACGTATGTTTTTAATTACAAAAATGCAAGAAGAAGCAGCTGCTGGTTTAGCTTTATAGAAAGAAGAGGAAGAAATTTTATAGTTTGATTTCAAGTCCAAGATAAGTGGAAATTAGTATTTTAAGCTAATTAAGGTTACAAGCCCGCCTTGAAAAGACAACCCGCAACACAGAGCGTTCTATTTGAATGCATATGGTAAACTACACAGGCGGCGCTGAATATTTATTATCACACTCATGACTTTTATATTTGCAAAAACACTGTTCGACAAAAATTTATCCCTGTAAATCTAGCAATGAATTCAAGTCGAGTTTTATACAGTGATTATTTATCATCTAATTTCCAGATTTTTTTCAAAAAGTCAGAGTTTTAAGATATTATAGGTCAAAATGACGAAAAATGCCATTTTGACCTCTTTTTCGAGTCCCATTAAATATTGAACAGCAATATTTGACATCAAAATAATAGGTGAAGTAAAAAGTTTTGATCCTTTTTTCTCTTTTATTTCGAGGATAAAATTAACCAAGTTAGGATTTTCCGATTTAGATCAAATATGCGCCGTTTTGTTCGGTAACTTTTGTACTTTTTGTAGGCAATCTCGTAATTCCAGGATTGAAGAAGTCCCCCTCCCTATTGATGAAAAACTTAACCAGATCATTTTCACAAGCCTCTCTTGAGGCCAGTTTTGTACCATCAAGAAAATTTTGCAAATACTTGAAAAGGTGATAATCGCTTGGTTGCAGGTCTGGACTAAAAGGTAGGTGCGATATAACCTCCCATTCAAGCTCGCGGAGCTACTGGCGCGTCGTTAACGATGTGTGCGGCCTGGCGTCCACTTGATGGAACACAACACCCTTCCTATTGGCCAATTCTGGCCGCTTCTCGTCGATCGCCTGCTTCAATCTGGTCAGTCGTTGACAGTATAGGTCCGAATTGAGTGATGATGGGAGCACCTCATAGTGAATGATTTCCTTCCAATCTCACCAAACACACAGTAAAACCATCTTGGCCGTTACTCCGGGCTTAGCGATCGTTTGGGCCGGCTCACCGCGCTTGGACCACGATCTTTTTTGCCTATTGTTCTCCTATGTGACCCATTTTTCATCGCCATTCACCATCCCCATCGCCATTGCCATCAATTCAGCAAAAAATCGCAGCCATAAATTCGGTCCAAAAGTTTCTTTTGTGTCGATTCGTGTGGCACCCATACATCGAGCTTCTTCATGAGACCAGCCTTATGCAAAATGTTCCAAATGGTTTTCTGGCTAATCTTCAGTTCCTGGGCAATGGAATAACTGCTTGCAGCTGGTCCGACTCAACAATTTCCATGATTTTATCGACATTTTAGAGGATTGGCCTACCAGAGTGTCTCATCTTCGACGTCCATATTACCAGAACGAAATCATTGGAACTACTTCTTTTCTGTTGGATTCGATACTGTATTTGGTCCATAAACAGCACAAATTTTTTTGGCCGTCTGCTCCGCTTTTTGCCCTTGGTTCTAGTGGTACTGAAGAATATATCGAATTTTTTTAACCTCCATTTTGGAACGCTCTAACACACAACTGGCTTCACCAAACACAAAACTGTTAAATAACTTTTTTTAAAGTGTTATGTCACCTTTAAATTGCAAAAAAGAATGACCAGATGCGACGTATATATCGTGAGATAAGGCTCATTAAAGCCATCTCTCGGAAAAGGCTCAGGACATTTTACTTCACCTAATATTTTGTTAACTTAATAGAAACAGCTTCCTCTTGAATTTTCAAATTACCACCTGTTTTTAGCTCAATTAAAACTCGAGTTATAACTATAAAACTAAAAATACATGATTATAAAGGATAATAAGCACAGATAACAACATAAGATCTTGGGTTTTTAGTTATAACTCGAGTTCTAATTGAGCTAAAAACAGGTGGTAATTTGAAAATCAAAGAAAATGCTCTTTTCTATTACGTCAACAAAATATTTTGATTTCAAATATTGCTGTTTAATATGTAACGGGACTGGAAAATAGTTCAAAATGGCCTTTTTGGTCCTTTTGACCGATAATATCTCAAAATTCTGACCTATTGTAAAAAAATCGGAAAATTGCATGATAATCAGCGTATAAAACTCTACTGGAATTCATTATTAAGTTAACAGTTAGAAATTTTTGCCGTCTGGTGAATTGGTTTGTTCTGAATCTTCTTTTATGCGACTTTCTGATTTTCCTACATCGCAATCCATTCATTTTCCAACTATTCAAGAAATACCTAAGCGAAATCCAAATAGATCATCTTTTTTGTATTTTTGAAATAGTTTGTGTTTGTTTTTACGGAAGCCCTCATCCCTCAAACTAATTTAGAATTTATTGACATTTGATTCAATGTTTTTCTTAAAAAAAAAAAAAAAAAATCAATTTGTTGTCATTTAAGAATAAATTACTTTGCTTAAGTTTTGATTCAGGTAAAAGTTTCCATGTGAATATTGATCTATTGATTTAACCCAATTATTTTGCAAAGAATCAAAATTTCATCGTTCGTTGTGTAGAATAACAGAAGCCATTTGAGTCTGTCAATTTACCATAAAGAAGATAAATAGATATCATAAAATCAAAAATCAAAGTTTTCAGTAATAATGATTGGTTCATAGATGGTTACTGCGTCTACCTATAAATACAAATTGCCTTTTTTATTTATTTATTTATTTTGGCTTTTTGCCCTTCTAGCCATAAGCCAATTTACGATACTAATACCATATGGTCAAGTATTGTAATCGTGCATGAAAAAAGTGGTATTTAACTTCTTTTTTCAAAATATCTAAAAAACGGCTGAAACAATTTCGATTAAAAAAATTGAGCGAAACCATGGCATTTCGGTCTACAAAAAAGCTCTAATACAAATTTCACGCGTAGCTTTGGTCCATTGAGATTAAGAGCTGATTAGATTTTGATGCATATCGACCCAAAATTAAGGGGGTTCAGGAGGGGTTAAAAATTAAAAATCTAGGTCGTTTGAGCAAACTCAACCAAATTTTGTATACATAATCAGTTGACCCCCAGAAGTCTAAAAATGTAAAAATGCAAAATCTAACCGCCCAAAAGGGGGGGGTGGTGGAGGGTCAAAAAATTAAAATCTTCCCCATTTACCAAACTCAACTAAATTTTGTATACATAATCAGTTGACCCCCAGAAGTCTAAAAATGCAAAATCTAACCTCCCAAAAGGGGGGTAGGGAGTGTAGGGTCAAAAAATTAAAATCTTGGCCATTTGCCAAACTCAACCAAATTTTGTATACATAATCAGTGGGTCCCAGGAGTCTAAACATTCAAAAACTAACCCCCCTCCTCCTCCCCTGCATGATTATAAGTAATTTTATTATATATTAAATATAAGTGAGGGGCCAGGTTGTATGGTAAAGTCAAGTGGATGGCCACATCAGAACACGTCAGTTTATTTATTATATTTTTATTTTATAAATTTCTCTCTATCCCAGGGTCAGATTTTAACAAATTGCTTTAATTGAAAAGATGTTGTTTTGATAAGAGTAGTAGAGTTGTTGATTCAAAAAGAGAAATCAATAAGATTGTCCTCTGCTTGATGCAATAAACATAAGGTTTAACTTCAAATTCGGACTTTTCCATATCAAATTCAGAATTTTAAAAATCAAATGCGGACTTTTTCAAATCAAATTCAGAATTTATTAATAAACAGTTGAAAAAATGGAAGAAAGTTACTCTAGTAGCAGAATGTTTCAAACTATATAGTAACTATATAGTGCCTATATAGAATCTCGAAAACTATATAGGCACTATATAGTTTGAAACATTGTGCTACTAGGGTATAGTTAAGAAAAAGTTTTAATTGAAAAGTTTTGTTTTTTGCCGTGAGTAGCAGAGTTGTTGATTCACAAAGAGAAACAAAGAGGTTGTCCTCTGCTTGATGCAAATAAACATACACATATATATTGAAATTATATATGTGTGTATGTTTATTTGCATCAAGCAGAGGACAACCTCTGTTTCTCTTTGTGAAAAAGTTTTAATTTAACTCTCAGGAAACGTTTTCAGGTAAAAAGCTAAAATTTGGTGCATTGTAAGATATTTGGGAACCAATTTTCAGCTCATTAGCTAAAACTATTCTAAAATGACAAATTATATTCTCGGGAAAGATTTTCAGGGAAAAAGCTTAGAATTTGGTGCATTGTAATATATTTTCGTACCAATTTTCCACTCATAAACTAAAACCTTTCAAGATTGGCATTTTATAATCTCAAGAAACGTTTTCAGGTAAAAAGCTAAAATTTGGTACATTGTAAGATATTTTCGCACAAAAATCCACCATATTATGAAGAGTTATAAAAAATGAAAAAATTTAACTAGAAAAAAACTGAATACATTTTTGAAAAAAATAATTTTTTTAATATGTTTTAAACATATCAGACAAAAAAAGGGAGGGGGGTTCAAAAATGAATATTCTAGCACTTTCGACCAAACTCAACCAAATTTTTTATACATATTCTGTGAATTCCCAGAAGGCTAGAAATGCAAAAACTAACCACCCAAAATGGGGGGCAGAGTCAAAAATGAAAATTCTCTCAACTCAAACAAATTTTGGGCTAGAATTTTCATTTTTGACCCTCCCCCTTTTTTGACTGATATAATGTTTAAAACACATTTAAAAAAAATATTTCATGTTTTTTTCAAAAATAAATACAGTTTTTTTTCTAGTTAAATTTTTTCATTTTTTATACTTGTTTAAAATGTAGGAGATCTTTATGCCCCACCCTGTACATCGTCCTAAAATCTCAATAAAATCATTTTAAAAAAATTTCTTCATTTTTGAACCAGAAGTTCTAAAGCTAGAAAACCCAAAAAGTATAATAACTTCTCCAAATTGGAAATACAAACATTTTAGTACAAGAAGGAACTTTCTACGCCTTTTCGTGTTTATGTTATCGTGGCTATCTGGATCCAGACACACAGAACAAAATCATGATTGGAAATGATTTTTCTCCATGTTTCAGACATTTTTAAACACAATTATCAAAACAGAATTTGAAAATTTTTCAGTGAATTTACTACTAGGTGCACCGAGCAATATTCTATATTTTTTTATATATGTTTATTTGCATCAAGCAGAGCAGCACAGAACAACATTATTGATTTATCCTTTACTTAGGAAGACATTCAAATGGTTTGCTAGTGATCCGGGTTGCATATCTTGCAGGCGTTCCCATAAACTCACTTTAAATAGCAAATCATCTCAACAAATCTCTGCTCTTGTCCTGTTGTGTTTTGAGATTTTTACTTGGTCTTTGAAACTAAATTTTGCTATTCAAATAATTATTTTAAAATATATAGAAATGTATAGAATATTTATTACTACTGCCTAAGACCTAATAACTTCGAAAATAATTGAGATCTCGATTCAATCTAATTTTTCGTTTTCATAACCAGAGAATGAGTAAATTTATGTTATTTTTTATAATTTTAATCACTATTTCTAAAATCAGATAAAAACTCCAATTTGGAGTTTTCTAACTATTTTATAGCGAAAAACAGGGTGGGGCATAAAGATCTACCACATTTTGAAGAGGTATAAAAATGAAAAAAATTTAACTAGAAAAAAACTGAATATATTTTTGAAAAGAACATAAAACAATTTTTTTTAATGTGTTTTAAACATTATCAGACAAAAATGAAGGTGATGAAATTTGAAAATTTTCGACCAAACTCAACCAAATCTTGTATAGATATTCTGTGGACCCTAAAAAGACTATAAATGCAAAAACTAACCACCCAAAATGGAGGAGAGGGTCAAAAATGAAAATTCTAGCCCTTTTGACCAACCTCAACCATATTTTGTATACATATTCTGTGGACCCCCAGAAGGTTATAAATGCAAAAACTAACCAAATTGTGTATACATAGTTTGGTCGAAAGAGCTAAAAATTTTATTTTTGACCCCCCCCCCTCCTCTCCCCCTTTTTGGGTGGTTGGTTTTTGCATTTCTAGCCTTCTGGGGGACCCACAGAATATCTATACAACATTTGGTTGAATTTGGTCGAAAGGGCTAGAATTTTCATTTTTGCCCCCCACCCCCTCCACAAAAAATCTGTAGCCCTTTTGATCAAACTATGTTTACAAAATTTGGTTAGTTTTTGCATTCCTTGCCTTCTAGGGGTCCACGGAATATGTAGGTATACAAAATTTGGTTGAGTTTGGTCACAAGGGCTAGAATTTTAATTCTTGACCCTCCTCCCCCTTTGGGTGGTTAGCTTTTGTATTTCTAGCCTTTTTGGGGCTCACAGAATATATATACAAAATTTGTTTGAGTTTGGTCGAAAGGACTAGAATTTTCATTTTTGACCCCCCCACCACCTTTTTTAGGCTGATATAATGTTTAAAACACATTTAAATAAAAAATTATTTTATGTTCTTTTCAAAAATATATTCAGTTTTTATCTAATTAAATTTTTTCATTTTTTTATACCTCTTCAAAATGTGGTAGATCTTTATGCCCCACAAAAAAATTAACCTATTATAATTCTATTTAAGAGATCTTTAAAGGTATCTTTACTCAAATGCTTCTTAAAAGATGTGCCTGGTCCACTTAACAATTATCGGCTTACGACGTCGGCGACGGCGTGATATCTCTGATTGTCTAAAGCAGTGATCTCCAAAGTGGGATACACAGAAAATTCTAGAGAGTTCCACACATTTCTCTTCAAAATACTTTATGTCCTCTTGTAATTTATCGATTGCATGTATATATATAATAGATTGTTTCATTTAAAAAATATAAATAGAGAAAAAAAAATAACTTGATTTTCTGCATTTTCCCTTCATTTCCCCCAAAAAAAAAAAATCATTTTTGAGACACACGCACACAGGCGAGGGGTACAATTTATGATTATTTTCTCCATAAGGGTACGAGGTCAAAAAAGTTTGGATATGTCTGGGCTAAAGAGAACGAATTGAGGTGATTGGCCGGATAAATCAATGTGTTAAATAAGTATGAGCTTAAAAATAATTTAAAATCTAAACAAGATAAGAATTTATATTTAAGGTCTCTAATCTAAGATTTTAATAGAATAATTTTAAATTGCATATCAGAGGGCCCCCCTCCCCAGGAGTTGAACCCGCGTACTAACACCCTTGCAGGGCACGTTAGTTCGACCCACGAGACAAAAACACACTTTGACATGCAATATATTAGAATGGGTGGGCTTAAATTCTTATCTTGATATATTTGGGCTATACCGTAAGTTGTATTTTTGGAAAAATTCCATCTTATTTTTTCGGGTTAATTATTTTAAAATCTAAAATATTCAAACCCTCCACCTAGGCAGCAAGATGCCCGCCAAAGGCGGACTTCGTAGCTATAATACCGGAGGAGATTTTTATCTTAAGACAGTCTTATAACTTAAAAACAGGGCATTATGTGAAACAAATTTCAAATAAAAATGTATTTATATTGAGGCGGAAACTAAACTACTGTATTGTTTGTCGATCTAGAACAAGCTTTCAAGGGTATTTTAAGGTCAAGTTCTGTTTTTAAAATAGAAACTTATATGTTTCTTTTCATATTCATAATCTACTAAAAAAACTGAACAACTTTCATAAGAACTATTTTTTTATCCGACATCAAATAAACAAAATATTAAATCAATTATTAGATAACGTTTAGGGAAAGCGATTTTGGTTTATAGTGAAACATATTAAACATAGGAATTATTTGACGGCTTATAGTGGTGTTTCACAAAGAGGAAATAAAATTGAAAAAATTAAAAAAATTTATTTCCTCTTTGTGAAAAATCACTATAATCCGTCAAATAATTCCTGCAATTATTAGATCTCAAAAAAATCTTAATAATTATTTTTAACAATTATTCAACTTAATTATCAAATGTTAATGATTAAATAATTAATTATTAAATCGAAAAGTCACAACAATGAAAATATGTGTTTATAATGATTGTAATACTTCATCATACACAGACTTAAGAGATTATTTTCTACTTATTGAACTACTTAAACTTTTTGAGTTTAAAAAAGTTTCTTTCTCGTGTCAATTCAGTAGATATGTATGTATATTGTATTACCATAATACAAATGGAGCATTTTTGTTGAAGACAGAATTGAAATGGTTTTAATTTGTGCGGTGAATTTTGAAGAAGTGTTATGGGGGCTGCCATTGAAATGGATGCCGAGCGTTTTTCTGATAGGAATACACCCTCACGAGCTTCATTTTATCGTGTTGTAAATCTGTTAAAAAAATAAGGAAATTGGAGTAAAATGTAAAGGCTTCGAACGAAGAAACTGAAACAGGCCAAAAAACGAAATTGAAACTGGAATTAATCCAGAAGACTTGCGATAGCACTTTGGAATGTCACAGAACAGTACAAAAATTATTAATTATTATTAAATTATTTATTTAATAATTAAATATTTGATCACTATTTTTTGATAATTAAGTCGAATGATTGTTAAAAATAATTATTAGGATTTTTTTTGAGAACTAATAATTGATTTAATATTTTTACTTTACCATACAGTCAAGTATTGTAATCGTGCATGAAAAAAATGGTTTTTTTCCTTCTTTTTTTCGAAATATCTAAAAAAACGGCTGAAACTATTTCGAGTAAAAAAATTGAGCGAAACCATGGCATTTCGGTCTACAACAAAAGCTCTAATAAGTTAAAAATTAAATTTTTCGAGATAACAATTGTTTTGTCAAAATGTCTGTTAGTTAGTTAGTTAGTTAGTTAGTTAGTTGCTGTGCGTTACCAAATTTGTGTACGAGCTAGCTCAAAAACTAGTGTGAATATCGAAACCAGATTTCACACGTAGTTTTGGTCATTGAGCTTAAGAGCTGATTAGATTTTGGTGCATATCGACTCAAAATTAAGGGGGGTCGAGGGGAGGTTAAAAATTAAAAATCTAGGTCGTTTGAGCAAACTCAACCAAATTTTGTATACATAATCAGTGGACCCCCAGGAGTCTAAAAATGCAAAATCTAACCGCCCAAAATGGTGGGGGGGGGGGCCGGAGGGTCAAAAAATGAAAATCTTGGCCATTTACCAAACTAAACTCAACCAAATTTTGTATACATAATCAGTGGATCCCAGGAGACTAAAAATGCAAAAACTAACCAACCCCCTACATGATTATAAATAATTTTATTAAATATTAAATATAAGTGAGGGGCCAGGTTATATGGTAAAGTCAAGTGGATGGCCACATCAGAACACGTCAGCTTATTTTTATTTGATATCGGATAAAAAAATAGTTCTTATTAAATTTGCTTTTTTTTTTCTAGATTATGAATATGAAAAGAAATATATAGGTTTCTATTTAAAGAACAGAACTTGACCTTACAATACCCTTGAAAGCTTGTTCTAGATCGATAAACAATACCGTAGTTTAGTTTCGCCCTCTATATAAATAAACTTTTATTTGAAACTTTTTCCATATAATGGACTCTTTTTGTAAGATGTCTCAAAATAAAAAAAAACTCACCCGGTATATATAATTCTTGAGTTTTAATACTTGTTAATATTGCCATCTGTACTTCACATGATTTCTGATTCCAACCTATATTTTCTCTTTTATGAGGCGAATGCCTTCAGAGCAAAGTCTAAAGGTATAGAGCACTTTAGAAAGGGATGGATTTAAACTACTATTAATGATTAAAATTGAAATGATATTTTACCGAGAGTAGTAGACTTTTTAATTTATAATGAATAAATTAAAGATTGTGTCTTTTTGAATAAATTACATGTTTATGTCTGCCATAAACATGTAATTAAACAATTAAGGTTATAGCTTATACATATAGGTATATAATATATTATATTACAATGTGAAAATAATGCAAAGTGTTTTAAATTATAATTGAAGGCGATATTAAAAGTAACTTTGTCCAAAACTTTGTGAATTTCGATGAATCGGCGATACTTATAAAAGTATATAAAATCGATTTTTTTTAACTTATTCTTTATTTTTACTTTACCATATGGTCAAGTATTGTAATCGTGCATGAAAAAATTGGTTTTTTGCTTCATTTTTTTTTTTTTTTTTGAAATATCTCAAAAACGGCTGAAAGAATTTTGATAAAAAAAACTTGGGCAAAACCATGGCATTTCGGTCTCCAAAAATGCTCCAATAAGTGAACATCGAAAAAATTATATTTTTCGAGATGATAATTGTTTTGTCAAAATGTCAATTCTGTTAGTTGTCTGTGCATTATCAAATTTTGTGGACGAGCTAGCTCAAAAACTAGTGTGAATATCAAAACCAATTTTGAGACGTAGTTTTGGTGAATTTAGATTAAGAGCTGATTAGATTTTGGTGCATATCGACCCAAAATTAATAGGGGTGGGAGGGGTTAAAATTAAAAATTATATTTTCAAACTAAAAAACAAGAAAAATTAAATATGCTATAAAATGAACATAAAATAACGAAAATATTTTTTTTCTGCCTCCAAAAATAGGGAGGTAGGTTAAAAAATAAAAATCTAGGCCATTTGAGCAAACTCAACTAAATTTTGTATACATAATCAGTAGGCCCCTAGAAAACTAAAAATGCCAAAATGGGGGCGGGGGGTCAAAAAATTAAAATCTAGGCCCCTGTACCAAACTCAACCAGAAGTGTATGGTAAAGTCAAGTAGATGCCCACATCAGAACGTGTCAATTTATTTCAAGAGGAGATTTTGAAACTGCTAAGTACAAAATCTAATCAGTTTTTTGTTGTGAAAATATAACCATTTTGGCATTCGAAAGAATATTTTAAAAGCTTCTGTTGAGATATCGAGGATTTCAAACTGACAGAGACAAAGAAAAATTGTCGATTCAAATAATTTATCGGAAATAAATTTTCAATATATTAAAAGACATTGGCGTAGCTAGGGAATCCGATTAGAGAAATTTTGAAATTAACGAAATAATTTAATGAGAAATACATAAGTTTCGATTTTCAAGGAGAGCCAATGAGTTTTGTATGGGGGCACTCCCCCACTTGCCCCCCCCCCTCCCAGCCTAATAACGTTCTAGACTAGAGTAAACTATTGGTTATCTGCGAGACCCATTGGAGAAAAATAAGAAGAAAAAATTTTTTGAATTTAATAACATTTAATTCTCACGTGATAGCAAAATAAGTTTCGTATTGTATATGAACAGTTTTAAAATTGCAATTACATTACAAGTTGACTCTGCGAGAGAGTCTCTCGTCAACTGATTCTCCTGGTTCAATGGAATTTGTTAGCAGCAACTGAAGAAGGGGTTAGTTTACAAATATTTAGTGGTCCAACATAAAAATGTGTAATTTGTTATTAAAGAAATACCATATATTAATAAGTGAGCCTGTAAAGACAGTAGTCGATCTTTGGCCACCCGAACAAGAATACGATGTTGCACCCTTGAAAATTTTCACCTGAATAATATTCAAATAAAACAATCAAAATTGTTACATATATTATATAAATTAATGATTTTAAATAAACTTGATTTAAGCCTTAAGGCTTTGAATTATTTAATAAAAAAATTGTTTAATAGCTTTGCTCTCTTTGCACCTCTGACAGTTCTCGTGGACGCCTGGCTCATTGTTGTTGATGGCGTAATCGTATTTTTAAATTATTTTATTTATTTATTATATTATATGATCGTACAATTAAATGTATTAAATTTTAACACGTTAAAAGATATTTCATTAGTGTAAAGTGACTTATTGAATCCATAATAATAAATAATGTGTCCCTATCTAATGTTAAGAGACGTCCCAACCAACGCAACGTTTCGATAAAACGAACAAAAATAATTATAAATCAGAAAGCAAGAGATATTATTTTATCAATTTCATCTATCTGGAGGTTCATAGTATTATTCTAATATAAGAAAATAGCATTTTGATTAAGAATTTTGTAGTTTAAAAGAAATTGTATGAAAAGATTCAAATTCTTCTCTCCGGGAGTGAATCAAATAGAAATGGCAAAAAGTTTTATTTTTTTTTCTCATTAGATATTTATTCAAATTTATTGAAATTTCATATATGTTTGTTATTTTTATTTATCTTTTATATGAAATAATTATTATTAGGAAATTTACATTTTAAAGGGTAGTTTGTTTGAAGTCCAATTTGAAAAAATGTTAATAACTCCGTTGAAATTGTTTTTTTTAATATGAAATTAATAGATATTATAAAACAATTAATTATGAATAATTTAATTTCATTTTGAAAGAAATTGCTTAAGTACTTTTTGAGAAAATGGTCAAAAACCATTTGAACCGTCAAAAAACGATGTTTTTTGAAACCACGAGATGCCTTTGAAAAAAGTTTAAAAAGTCATATGAAACGAAAAATTGACTTGTGACATGGTGGTGAATTTAAAAATGTTTCTAAAACGGCATTTCATAGACGGTTTTCGGGGTTTTTGACGATTATCTCAAAAAGTACTGAATCGATTTTGTTCAAAATTAAATTAAATTATTAATAATTAATTGTTTTATAAGATCTATTCATTTCATATTATTAAAAATTATTTTAAATAAGTTATTAGCGTTTTTTCAAATTGGACTTCAAAGAAACTACCCTTTAAAATGACAATTTCCTAATAATAATTATTTGATATAAAATATAAATAAAAATAACACACAGATATGAAATTTCAATAGATTTGAACAAATATCTTATGAGAAAAAATAAAACTTTTTGCTATTTCTAGTTGATTCGCTCCCGGTGAGAAGAAATTGAATCTTTTCATAAAATTTCATTTAAACTTCAAAATTCTTAATCTAAATGCTATTTTCTTATATTTAAATAGTACTATGAACCTCCAGATAGATGAAATTGATAAAATAATATCACTTTCTTTCTGATATAGAATTATTTAGATTAGTTTATCGAGACGTTGCGTTGGTTGGGACGTCTCTTAACATTAGATAGGGACACATTATTTATTATGGATTCAATAAGTTCACTTTGAACTATTGAAATAACTTTTTACAAATTAAAATTTACTATATTTAATTGTAAGATTATCTAATATAATAAATAAATAAATAAAATAATTTAAATACACGGTTATACAACACCGATGAGCAGTTAAATATTTAAAATCGTTAAGACAAGATTATTTAAAATGGATTTAAAAGCATTAATTTATATGATATATTTAATAGCTTAGATTGTTTTATTTGAATATATTCTGGGAAAAATTTTCAAGAGTGCAACATTGCATTCTTGTTTAGTCGGCGAAAGATCGACAACTGTCTTTACAGGCTCACTTATTAATAAATTAATAAAGTAAAGGGTGTGTCACTTATTAATATATGGTATTTCTTTAGTAACAAATTATAGATTTTTACGTTGGGCCACTAAATATTTGAAAATCCCCTATCCCCTTCTTCAGTTGCTGCTAAAAAATTCCATTGAACCATGAGAATCAGTTCACAAGAGACTCTCTCAGGGTCAACTTGTAATGTTCTTGAAATTTTAAAACTGTTCATAACAATACGAAAATTATTTTGCTATCATGTGTTAATAAAACAATGTTATTAAATATAATATTTTTTATTAAAAAGATAAAAATATTTTTATTTAGTGATGGATCAAGAGTCTATTTTTTTCTAATTTTTCTCCTAAGGTTCTCGCAGATAACCAATAGTTTACTGTAGTCATGGGCAGGTGTAGTTAGGGGGCCAATGAGAGATAGTGCCCCCCTACAAAACTCATTGACCTCCCTAAAAAAATCAACTAACTTTTTAGTAGAATTGACAAATTTTGGAAGTAACGAAATAATTTAATGGGAAATACCTAAGTGATGCCTCGTAATAATGGAATTTCGATTTTTCTAGTGAGTCAATGAGTTTTATATGGAGGCACTGCCCCCCCCCCCCTCCTAATTACTGTAATGGTTCAGAGGATCTTTTCTCTTCTTCAGGGTCCATAAATTAATATATAAAAATAAAATAAAATTTAAAAAAATGAAGGATTCTTTTGTGGACAGCATCCTCTGGTTGAAATGTACCGTGGTATATATAAATAATTTATTTGTTTGAGACTATAGTTTAGAAGTTTTGACCTTCATCACCACTCTTTTCGTTAATAAATATTTTATCGTTTATTTCTCATGGACTCAAATACCCAAATGGATATAGATAAATTCGTTTTCTTGTTATAGCTACTACCCAAACAAATTATCGTCACACAAATCGTTAGTATGGCTAGCTTGCTATAACAACAAACCGAATTTATCTATATTCAATCAAAGAGTGTATTGGAAATTATTTTTTTTAATTCATTTATAACGAGACTATAGTAAAATTTATTTTTCCAGCAGAATACACACTCTTAACTCTTTTATTGTCTCCTTTTATTTATAAAAATTCTGCTACTCGCGGAAATAAGAAACTTTCAATTTATATCCAATCGAATAATTAAATCCAAGAGAAATAAAAGAAAATACTCGTAATTAAAAAAAACCGATGATGAAGTTCAACTCTTCGAAACATTAGTCTCAAACAAATAAATTATTTATATAAACATATGTAGGTATATTTTTTTGAAGGAGAATGAATAAAATTCATTTGCTTCTTTCCAGTATTTTTTCTATTAATTCAAGTGTTTAATCCAGATATTTCGAGAGCAATCGGCACCTCTTCCTCAGTTATTCGGCGAGGTTTTCAGCTTTTTCCTCGCCAAAAGTATTCCAAATACTTAATTAATATTTTTCTCTTTGTAAAAAAAAAAATTTGTAAAATAATATAGTATATGAAAAAAATAAAAAAATAAAAAAATGCATATTAATAACCCCGAATGTCAGCCTAGGCAATGTGGGTTAAATAGAATTTATTAATACCAGATCCTAAAATGTTAGAGGATCTAATAAAATAAACATATGTACATAAATTTGCTGAATAAACTAGCATTTAATAAAAAAAAAAAAAAAAAAAAAAAAAAAAACTCTTCCTCAGTGGAAACCATCAGTTCCCCAATATGCAGAGCAGGTGATTTTCACTAAGGAAGAGGTGCCGTAGTGCTCTCGAAATATCTGGATTAAGCTCTTGAATTAATAAAAAATACTAGAAAGAAGCAATTGAATTGTATTCGTTCTTCTTTAAAAATAACATATCCACTACGCACCATTCAAATTTCAAATGTATATGTTTATTTTTTATCAAGCAGCTGAGAGAACCTCATTGAATTCAATTTTCTTAATGTATCAACATCTCTGCTACTATTGGTAAACTAAATCTTGTCAAAACTTGAAATTTCAATGGGATTCCAAAAACCCTCTCGCTTCAAACCAACCAAGGCTTTGTCAGAAGCTTTTTACTTTACCATACAGGGTATGGTCAAGTATTGTAATCGTGCATGAAAAAAGTGTTTTTTTTTCCAAATATCTCAAAAACGAGCTGAAATTATTTTGATTAAAAAAAATTGAGCGAGACCATGGAATTTCGGTCTACAAACAAAGTCCTGATAAGTGAATATCGAAAAAAATTATATTTTTCAACATAATAATTGTTTTGGTAACATGTCTGTTAGTCTGTTAGTCTGGGCGTTACCAAATTTTTGTGGACGAGCTAGCTAGGATTTAATAAACATAAAAAGAAAATTAATGAGTGTCACCATATAACAATGAGTTAGAGGAAACAGAAGAAAAAGTAGAAGAAAAAAAATTTGATTCTCCTTAAGAGATAAATTCTTGAAGAATTCACAAAACTGAGAGACCCCATGCAAGATGTGGAATGTTGGGTCTTAAAATAGATTATCTACCCCAAACCCCGGCAATATTGAGATAAAAAGAATCAATAAAAATGAAATAAATATAACTTTGAAGAAGGCAGAGACGATGATAGATAAAAACATGTTCTACAGATAATGACTGCTTAAAAAAAAAACCTAATTGGCCATAGGGAAGTCCCACCACCACTAATTCATGTAATGAAAGATTCAGTGTGATACGTGAATAAAGAGAGAAAACAGCATTCAAGCAATAGCATACGATAATGTGCTCTACATATTGCTAATTAATGAAAAAATTTATAAAATTGACAAAAGCAAAATTAATAAAGAATAAAAGTATGCCGGAAAGCCATAAATGGTGTGAAATTTACTAGAAAACCGAACTAATCCTACATATGACAGTTGGAGAAATAGAAAGGCATAAATTAAATTAATATGGTGCAAAAATGATAATTTTAACATCAAATTTACCGAGTTGGATTGGATGCAATAAAAAAGGTTCAATTTAATACAAGATGAAAAACTTAAGAAAATCAAACGAATAAACAAATGACAAAATAATAGACATAGATAATATTCGTGATGATATTGCCATGGGAACAAGAACGAAACAAAAGAAGAAACATGAGAAAACTACAAATAACATACACATGAAAAAGGCCATAAAAGGTAACCATCCTACTGACATATGAATACAAATATTAAAAATTTTGAGGAAAATGTTAAGTCATAGATAGAAGAAAAGAGAATGAAAACCATTAAATTAATTCAAGAATATAATCATGTTTCATAAAAGATAAATATAGATATCAGTTCAATTAAACTAGAAGAAGTAAAATAAAGTTAAAAAGACAGATATATCTCGAGAAACCGCATCGATGCTCATTTAGACTACAAGGAAAAATGATTCTCAATTTCCAAAATTAATGGAAAATGGCCTGATAGAAGAATCAGTTCACCTTTTTGCATCACCGGTGACGTTAACTTAAAAAAATAGAGGAGAAAAAGAATGATTGTGCTAGATCTGCAGAAATTGAATAAATTGGTGGTGCGCAGAACCACAACCATTCCTAGAATGAAGATTTAGTAGTGGACGTTAACGGCTAATGATTCGTATACGGCTAGATATAAATTCAGCTTTGGGCACTATCAGTAGAGAAAAAAGACGGGAAAAAACAGCCTTTATAACAAGAGAAGGGGCACTGGCAATGGTACTACCATTCGGTTGCAAGAGATGTCCCGCTATCTTCCAAAGTTCTGTCGTGTATAATCGGGCAGCACAATTTAAACAATTTTATTGTAAAATTATATGATGAAATATTCTATGATTTTTCAAAATCATTTAATGAACATTTAGAAGACACATTTGGATATATTTTTAGAAACGTAAAAAAAGTTTAAATTAAAATTAGAAAAATATTATGTTTTCTGAACACTATATCAATGTTTGACTAAAAATTGAAATGGAAAATACTTTAATAAAGTTAATTCTAATTTAGATTAAAATTAATATCCAAAATCAAAAAAAAATGGTTATTCAAATATTGGAAAAATAATTTCTGAAAGAACACATCAACCTATACAGATTGCTTCTACAACTTATTAAAGAAAAAGACTAAAAATTTATTAGATTGAAAATTAAAAATTGTTTTATGATACTAATATTTCTTTTATTACTGATACATAAATACGATAAAAGCTAGTTTAGTTAAAAGTGGACGCAAGCCGATGAGGCACAGGTGCTGTTCCTAAAACAAAAACAGGAAGATGATTTCTACATCCAGTAGCATAGCACAAGAAAGTGACACCGGGACAAATGAAGAAAAGAAGTAATGTTTTTTGGAATGTTTAACAATTAAGGAAGCGATTGTATACTAGCAACATTATCTAATGGTAAAATTGTAGTCACATCAGACCATAAACCACTTGTAAATTTAAAATCAAAAGAACTTGATGAAGCACTAGGGAATGTGATGTTATACTTATACAATATAATTTTAAAAGTGGTCTACAAAGAAGGAAAAATATAAATGACACCTTATCCAGTAGTTTTGGAAGATTTTACGAAAAATAAAAGAAGATTATGAAAATAGTAGATATGATTAGAATAAAGAAAAGAAACAATTAATAGATGAAGTCTATTAAAGATGAAATTGAAAAATTCAAAAAGACTTTTAAAAACAGTGATATAAATTTGCAAAATATTAAAAATAATAAAAGAATATATGTATCTAAAGAATTTGGAAAAAAATTGATGGGCAAAATACATAAATTCTACGGTCATATTGGTAATAATCTAATGGCAGAAAAAAATAAGACCATTTTATTACTTCAAGAATATGGACGAATTAATAAAAAGATTATTGTGACACATGTGAAACATGCATAAAGAATAAATCAAGGAGGTCCAAGAGAAATAGGTCTATTATAATGGATATAAAATATTAGCTGAAATAATGTCAATAGACACAATAGGTGGTTTTGGTGGTAATAGATCAACAAAGAAATATATGCATTTGCTGGTGGATCATTTCTCTAGATATGCTTGGATTTCGACATCAACTACCCAATGTAGATGAACATTAAATTACTAGCCGATTATAAATAAAAACGAAATAAAAATGATTTTAGTTGACCCAATATGTGCTTTAAATTCAATTAAATTTAAAAAGTATCTAAAAGAAAAGAAAATTCAACTAATATTTACATCTATAGATTCCTTACAATCTATGCGATTACAATGAAATTAATGAACTTATTAAATAAATTAAAGTCTTAAAATAAATGAAAAAGATAAACGAGCATGGCCGAAATTAGCAGAAGAATGCGTAAGAGAATATATTACAAATCATAGCGTAACAAAATATACCCTCTTACCTGTTGTACGAACAAGTTCTGATATTATCCCCGAAGAGTTACACAAAAAAGAAAGATGTGAGAGAAAGATAGAGAAGAAGCATTCCAGGAAACTCAGAAAAAATTATCTCAAAAATAAAAAGAAAAATTTGAGTGTGAATCAAAAAGAGGCATCAGTTTCAAAGAAGGAGAATGGGTATCATGCTGAATGGAAATAAATTCAGCAGGCGAGTTGAAGAAATCTAGAAGACTGGACCATTCAATCATCAGCAAGAAGTTTCAAACTCTATGTATAACTCTAAAGTCGTAGTAAGAAAAACAAGAGGAAAGTGTGGTGAACAGTAGAGCTGGGGCCTTACACTCTTTCCCCTTGTGAGGAAAAGAGTCCCCTAACAGAGGGAGGTGTAAATTAGATAATAATATCTTATTCCTAATTTAGCAGCTCTCTGTTATAACCTCTAGAGGATTTATTAAATATTATGTTGGTAGTAGCTCTGGCTTGCTATGCACATGTCAGTTCGGTTAACATCACTCGGTCAAACCATCACTTGTCTTACCTGCACACTTGAATTTTGACAGCCCCTTTATTTATAAAATTTGCTACCGTGAAATAAGAACAATTTCATCCAACGAATAATTAAATGCTAGAGAAATAAGAAAATATTCTTGGTTCAAAAAAACTGATGATGAAGTTCAACCTTCAAACATTAGTCTCAAACAAATAAATATTTATATACATGTGTGTATATTTTTTTGTTTTATAATGAATGAAATCATTTGTTTTTCCAGTATTTTTTCTATTAATTCAAGTGTTTAATCCAGATATTTCGAGAGCAATACGGCACCTCTTCCTCAGTTATTCGGCGAGGTTTTCAGCTTTTTCCTCGCCAAAAGTATTCCAAATACTTAATTAATATTTTCTCTTTGTAAAAAAAAAATTTTGTAAAATAATATAGTATATGAAAAAAATAAAAAAAATAAAAAAATGTAATAACCCCGAATGTCAGCCTAGGCAATGTGAGTTAAATGGAATTTATTAATACCAGATCCTAAAATGTTAGAGGATCTAATAAAATAAACATATGTACATAAATTTGCTGAATAAACTGAGCATTTAATAAAAAAAAAAAAAAAAAAAAAAAACTCTTCCTCAGTGGAAACCATCCAGTTCCCCAATATGCAGAGCAGGTGATTTTCACTAAGGAAGAGGTGCCGCTCAGTGCTCTCGAAATATCTGGATTAAGCTCTTGAATTAATAAAAAATACTAGAAAGAAGCAATTGAATTGTATTCGTTCTTCTTTAAAAATAACATATCCACTACGCACCATTCAAATTTCAAATGTATATGTTTATTTTTTATCAAGCAGCGAGAGAACCTCATTGAATTCAATTTTCTTAATGTATCAACATCTCTGCTACTATTGGTAAACTAAATCTTGTCAAAACTTGAAATTTCTAATGGGATTCCAAAAACCCTCTCGCTTCAAACCAACCAAGGCTTTGTCAGAAGCTTTTTACTTTACCATACAGAGGTATGGTCAAGTATTGTAATCGTGCATGAAAAAAGTGTTTTTTTTCTTTTTTCAAATATCTCAAAAACGGCTGAAATTATTTTGATTAAAAAAATTGAGCGAGACCATGGAATTTCGGTCTACAAAAAGTCCTGATAAGTGAATATCGAAAAAATTATATTTTTCAACATAATAATTGTTTTGGTAACATGTCTGTTAGTCTGTTAGTCTGGGCGTTACCAAATTTTTGTGGACGAGCTAGCTCAAAAACTAGTGTGAATTTGATATACCAAATTTCACAGGTAGTTTTGGTCCATTGAGATTAAGAGCTGATTAGATTTTGGTGCATATTGACCAAAAATTAAGGGCGGTGGAGTGGAGGTTAAAAATTAAAAATCTTGGCCATTTGAGGAAACTTAACCAAATTTTGTATACATAATCAGTGGACCCCCAGAAGTCTAAAAATGCAAAAACTAACCGCCCTAATGTGAGGGGAGGGGGGGGGGTCAAAAATTGAAAATATAAGCCCTTGTACCAAACTCAACCAAATTTTGTATACATAATCAGTGAGACCCCAGAGGTCTAAAAATTCAAAAACTAACCCCCTCCCCTACATGATTATAAATAATTTTATTAAATATTAAATATAAGTGAGGGGCCAGGTTGTATGATAAAGTCAAGTGAATGGCCACATCAGAACGTGTCAGTTTATTGTGTTTAAATATGCGTCTTTACTTTCACTAAAATACATGTTGCGTCATTGTTCACGACCTTGTGATTTTCATAAATAATCTTCATTTATATTCATCATTTATACTTATATTACAATCTAACTACTTGAACTAGAATATCGATTTCTCAATTTGTTCTTATAATGTTTGTAGAAAAGTATCAAGATGCTTTTTAATAATATTGCGAAATATTTATATACTATACTATATAATTAGCTAGTGGGGGGTGATTAAATAAATTATTAAACGTTATTTTTCTCCGCCCATGATTGGTCCAAAAATAAAATAAAATAAATTATTATTTATTCACATTTAAGATTTGCTTATGATTAAATGCAAATGATGTTGCTGTTCTTTTGCGGAATATTCGATATATAAATATTTGCATTTCAGACTAATGGTGTGTGTGTGTCGGAATCTATTAGTAATAAATACCCCCGGAGCACTTTTAAGGCGATTGATGAGTGGATAGTGGATGGTGGATGGTGGAGGGCGTTTATATTATGCAATGTTCGTCTCTTTTACGAATAATGAAGATAGATTAAAAGAAAAGAGGAAAAAGAAAAGAAAATGGTTCGATTGCATGATTGTGTTGCCTGCTGTGGCATACCTGCTTCATGAATCACACATCTTGCTTGAAATATAAATTTCTAGTTTTAATCAACCCCTAAAATCATCTAACTTATTTTTATTTATTTATTTATTTTTTAATTGAAAAAACTACTAAAATTCAGTCTTTTATTTCGTAATGGTATGAAAAGTAGAAAATAAATTTTTGCTAAAAACACAGGAAATTTCAATAAATAATAAGAGTATTAAAATAAGCTGACGTGTTCTGATGTGGCCATCCACTTGACTTTAGCATACAACCTGGGGCCCGCACTTATATTTAATATTTAATCAAATTATTTATAATCATGTAGGGGGGTTAGTTTTTGCATTTTTAGACTTCTTGGGATCCACTGATTATGTATACAAAATTTGGTTGAGTTTAGTAAATGGCCAAGACTTTCATTTTTTGACTTCCCCCATTTCGGTGGGTTAGTTTTTGCATTTTTAGACTTCTGGGGACCCACTGATTATGTATACAAATTTTGGGTGAGTTTGGTAAATGGCCCCCTCCCATTTTGGGCGGTTAGATTTTGAATTTTTAGACTTCTGGGGGTCCACTGATTATGTATACAAAATTTGGTTGAGTTTGCTCAAACGGCCTAGATTTTTAATTTTTAGCCCCCCCCCTCCACCCCCTTAATTTTGGGTCGATATGCACCAAAATCTAATCAGCTCTTAATCTCAATGGACCAAAACTACGTGTGAAATTTGGTTTCGATATTCACACTAGTTTTTGAGCTAGCTCGTCCACAAAAATTTGGTAACGCACAGACTAACTAACTTACTAACTGACAACCAGACTAACAGACATTTTGACAAAACAATTATTATCTCAAAAAATATAATTTTTTCGATGTTCACTTATTAGAGCTTTTTTGTAGACCGAAATGCCATGGTTTCGCTCAATGTTTTTAATCAAAATAGTTTCAGCCGTTTTTTAGATATTTTGAAAAAAAGAAGAAAAACCACTTTTTTCATGCACGATTACAATACTTAACCATACCCTATGGTAAAGTAAAAATGTAAAATAAATACTTTTTAAAAAGATTTCGTTTATCAAAGCCAAAGAGTAGCAAAGTTGATGATTCATATGGAGAAATCCATGAGGATGTCCTCTTCTTATAAATTCTCACTATAAACCTATACCTACATCTCCTAGATTTATTTAAACGAATATAAATATGTTTAATGTTTATATATAATTTATTTGTTAGGGACTATAGTTTCGAAGGATTGACCTTCATCATATACACGCAATATTTTACAATATATTGTGTAGAATATAAATGTGAAAGTAAAAATTTAAAAAATAAAAAGATTTAAATTACTTGATTATAATTTTTAAAAACAAAAAATAATTGGTCTATAGAAAGTACAAGATACTTACCATAAGTAAGTATAAAGTAATATAACTGTATGAGTGTCTCAAGTTTTACTCAAAATACACTCTAAAAATATATCAGCAAAGATAAAAAAGAGCAAAGTTCAATTTTTTTAATCAAAATAGTTTAAGCCGTTTTTGAGATATTTCGAAAAAAAGGAAAAAAACATTTTTTTCATGCACGATTACAATACTTGACCATACCCTGTATGGTAAAGTAAAAATAAATCCTTATAATATTTGAATAGTTTCCCATTGGTGAAGCAGCGTTCGGCTTTTGGATACGTAGATTCGTCCATGCGTGTTAAAAAGTGATTATTTCTGATTTCTTTTTCATAATTATTATTGTTTATGAATAATTAATGAAGATGTATTATGTATTATTAATGTTTCATATCTAACCCATTTATTTTAAACTTAAATATTAATTGAATGTGCGATTCAGAAAATTGATCATTTTTTAAAATTTCATTTGTTTTTATGAACTTTTTTATAAATTGAATTAGTATTAGTTATGATTTATGATTATTATAAAAAAGCAGCCTAGCGCAAGTGAGACAAGTACGTAGTATCCATATTTATAAATGATTATTAACAGATTCTTATTTAAACGTATGTTTTAGTTGAGTGAACCTCAATTACGAATTGCGTAGTTTATTTTCATAAAAGGGATAATCTCGGCAAAATACATAAACCAAAAATATAATAGTATGTTCAAAAATTAATTATAATTAATTATGTGTGATTTATACAAAATTTCAACCCTTAATAAATTTAATCAGAAAAATACAAGCTTACAATATACCCATCGGTATATTGTGTAATGAAATTGCAAAAAGAGGCGAATTGGAGAATAAGGGTGGAAATAATATTTTATTCATTTTTAGGTTTTTATATAAAATTTTTATTTAAATATAATTTATTAAATAAATAACTTGATAATAATTTCTTTTCAAATAGATTAGTCTAAATATAAATTATTTAGCAAATTTTAATAGTAAAAATAAATTAAGATTTGAATTTACATAGAAAATGAGAATTAATGCGTTACTTTGGGTGAACCTTTAAGAATTATTTAATAATCTCTCTGTTTCAGTGGAAAAATAAATAATAATATAAAATTTTACTTAAAAAAACCATTACTTGAAACTAACACGGAACGAACAAGAACAGGAGAAATTGGAGAAATAGAATCACAAAAGGGAATAGAAGAAGTAAAAGGAAGAGAGAGTCTGAACAAGACGACGGGAGATTATTCATAATATAGGAAGAGAACGCAAACCATCCTATGCAAACTTTCTTTCTATAGTTGACATTCGAAGCAAGAGATTCTGTCTACCGACTTCACTCTCCACACATCATTCTAGAGAGATCATTCTAGACAGAGCTTCCACCTTCCAAACTAATCCACTCCATTTTTCTCAATCTATCCATCCTTCTACTTCGCACATACTTCTCTCACAATATTTCCTATATTCCACTCGATATATAAATATATCTGAATTGGAGTCCATTAAACACCGGCTATTTCTACGAGACACCTAGAATTCCTTCTTTCAAAGCGCACCTGCATATCAAATAATCGGTGCCGAAGCTATAATTCGGTCTCAAAGAAGACGGCAGGAAGATAGGACCATTCCAAGAAGACGAAATTATTATCAAAAGAGGAAATTACTACAGTGAGAAGATCAAGAAGCGATTCTAACGGCTCAGCCCACCAAAGAAGTGTAAAAAAATCTTACATTAATACTTAAATTTCTATAATAACCCATTCTAGTTCTGTTAAATTCAAGTAATGATAAAAATGAATTCACATTATTAAATTTTAAATAACTCTAATAAGAATCTTTATTATCATTGAAAACTTCACATCCCTCCTTTTAATATTATTTTATTTTGTTTTTTTATTATTCTTAATCAAATTTTTTTATTAATTTTCACACTAAAACCAGTAACGTAAATTCACAGTAAAATTCAATCAATTTCAGAAAGAAAGCACTAAGAGAGAATACCCTGAGAAACACCCACCACCATTTTCAATCACAAACCAACATCCAAAGTACTTATTACCCACTGCATGGTGTAGGTGAGTGGGATTCCCAAAATACTTATTACCCACTGCAAGCTTTAACAACTAATACATACTTAGGAGTATATAATAATAATTATTTAATATTGGAATAACTAGTATAATATCTTCAATTAAATAAATAGAGTTCGTATATATAAAAGTCAAAGAGTCAGGACACAGACAGGCCATCGCAATACTTCCACATTATATTCTATAGAATATAAATGTGAAAATAAAAATCACAAAACGTTTATTTCGGGAGAAATTCTCCTTTTAGCAATGGGATTTTTGAAAAATGATTGTTTTAAAACAGAAATAATAAATCAACTATAAGAAAATAAAATTTTTAAAAAGATTGTCTCAATGATATATGTATATTTTTTCGGAAATTTGATTAACTTGAATAAAAAGAGAAAATTCAAATATATTTCGAAAAATAATTTTTTTTTCATTTTTTTTTTAGACAAAATTTTTAAATTCCATAAGATTGAAGTAGTTTTTGGAGACGAAATGATGATAAATGAGTGGATTTTGATGAGTAGAGGCAGTCCAAGGTTAAAAAATTCACTGAACTTTCAAAAACTTGAAGAAGGAGGAAATAAACCTCCGAAACGTCGGTTTTGAATAAGAAAGATAGTTACAATTATCTGTCTTTTTTGAAACTTGGACTGCCACATCAAAATCCACTCAATTTTTGATTTCCATTGATAAAACGAGAAATTGGCCCGAAACTCTAATGGAAATTTATTCCTTGCTCTGGATAACCATTTAATGATTTCTTTTATATAATTATGTAGTTCTATTGATTGCCCTTCACAATGATTACGCTGATAATGATTGAACTAATTGAGATAGGGAGGAAGTCTTGAGTGCTATCATATTATGTGATCATAACTATTTAATTGATCAAATAAATATTTTTAGTGCTTTTTAGATTTAATCATAAAAATATTTGTAAGTAATAAATACAAATTAATGTAAATCGAGATAGTATTGGTAATAAAATTAAATTCATTATTGTTGATACAAATTCAGAGTGAAATTTTTATATTTCCTTAAATATTTCTTTAATTGAAAAGATTTTGTTTTGCCTGGAGTAGCAAAGTTGTTGATTCATAAGAGAAATTAATGAGGTTGTTTGACCTCTTCTTGATGCCAATAAACACATATCTATATATTTATATATAAATTTGGATGTTTGTTTGTCTGTCTGTTTGACATTAATGGACTCTGACGCCATTTGTCTGATAGAGATGAAATTTTGTACACATTATTTTCTCAATTTCGCGGACCAGACTGATTTAGTATCATCAATTTAAAATCAATTTAATTTTTCAATTTTATTCAGAGCCCCTAAAATAAATATGAATAAATAGATTTTTGTTATAATAAGAATAGAGAGGGGAAAAAAAAAGGTTTCTTTTTAGACCTTTTTAGACCTATTCATTCTGAAAAGGGTAGATGGTTTGTTTACTTGGCCTTTTATATTTATAAGTTATTTTTTTAATATTTATATTTATTTTTTTATTTGCATTTTAATAAACAAATATTTTCAAAGAAGTTGAATCTTTCTTTAAATAGTCGACGTCACCCAAGAAATTCCTATATATATAAAAACAATTTACATAAAAGGCAATCAATTTTGGACAGCTAATACTTTAATCCCGAGACGCCGCCCGCCAGAGCACCCCGCCCGGAGGGCCTAGCTAGGACAGGCGTGCCGGAGGCAGCTAGTACA
This sequence comes from Forficula auricularia, assembly GCA_024734495.1. Lineage (NCBI taxonomy): Eukaryota > Metazoa > Arthropoda > Insecta > Dermaptera > Forficulidae > Forficula > Forficula auricularia. Next base: position 18,056,564 of record JALMQS010000083.1, on the reverse strand, counting down.
GTATAGCTAGTAGAGATAGTATAATATAAAATTATGGGCGTCTTCAGAAAAATCGCCAGGGGGGGGGGGAGCTTGGCGACAAATAATTACATTGTTAAATTTTTATTTAAATTTTTAATTTTTTTAAGTTTTTTTTTTAGAATATACTAATAGTAGTACTTAAATTCAAAAACACATTCGGTACATTAAACATAGTTTTAGTGAGACCGGGCAGTGCTCTGACAAATTTTTTATTCGATTCCAGGGTGCGTGTGCACACATACATAATTTTCGGTAACTTCCAAGTATAAATATCTTTTCTTTATTCCCAGTTTAGCCCTCTGTCCGCTCCATCTGTTCTTTCGGCTCTAAGGCCATCCCATCCCCTGATAATTCTTTTATATTTACACTAAGTCATAAATAACAGTCCATCATATTAAAATAAATTATGTTCATTATTTTATGTTATCTTCAGCCAATGTTCTCCTGACGATGAGTTAAGAGCTCGAAATATATAGAGTACACTAAAAAAATCTTTGTATTTTAATTTTTCTCCTTGTGAAACACCATCAACTCCAACCTAATTTAATTTTAACAATGTTTCACTATAAACCAACACCGCGTTCCCTAAATTTGAAAACCTTCTTAGTTCACTCCTACATAGTAGAAATAATATACAATCCAAATTTTATCTTTCTATGTTTATCGGTTTGGTTTCTGCGTTGATTCATGAATGAATAAATGAATGACTAAGATCTCTCTTTTTATATACAAATATGTATGGTATATAGAGAAGATTATATATTAGAGGTGAAAAGAAAAAAAATGATATAGAGAATAGAAGTAAAGAAAAAAGATAGTATTTTAATCAGGAAAGAGTAGTACATATTCGAATATGATTGCAGTTCTCTGATATCCATACACCCAACAGCAAATAAATGGCATCTATTTGTTTGTACTTCAATTAAGCCAGGAATAGAGAGCAATTTGGCTTATGAAAAAATAATTATTCCCTCTTCACGTGTTGTCATTAATTCTACGGAAACTGTTAATTAATTTATGAATATATTTCATTTTAATGACATAGGGAGAAGTCATAAAGACATTCGGTGACATGACTTTTTTAATTTTTCAATTTATAGGACATATAGGGGTTAATGATACGACATTCATAAATGAAATAAGGAAAGATTTCGAGAAATTAAACTTCGGATTTATTTTTATATTTTACTTTCACTTGATTTGATCAATTCAACTTTTACTTTTTTATTACTAAAAATAAGTATATCTACGTTATTGAACATATGTTATTGATTGTTTTTTTTTATTATAAATAGTAAATACAAATCGTTTGTAAAATACAATCTTTCGAACGTTTATTGAAACTACAACTCAACTGGTGTGGTCACCACGCGACTTTCACATTCTCACTTATTTGAAATCATCGCGACACTCCTAATTTACACCCCCTTCCTTTATTTCAATCGGATTAAAATTTATACACAACTAATAACTCATGACACTTGATAAGTACACCAATTAAAAAATAATCGATAGAGCCGTTTCTGAGAAAATCACAAAAAAGGAAAAACTTTTAATGTAAATGTCAACTTCTGGAGTTCCAATTTAAACCAAAAGCTTGCTGTAGACTTTCTAGCCTATGTCGACCTACAGTTTCGAATTTCGTAGCTCTGAGACGCAGGGGGTGTACATACACACATACGCACTGACCAATGGATTTTTGGCCTCTTTTTGGCCTCTGGGGACCACAGTATATGGTTTTATGTCCTAAATCCGGTTCCCGACTATTAAGGGCATCGATTCCTTCCGCCTAGAAGTTACAAAATGGAATAAATTTTTTTCGTCTCTGAGATACAACCTCTCAAAAAGTCAGGATCCATGCAGGCGATCGCAATAGTTCCCCATTATATTCTGAAGAATATAAATGTGAAAGTAAAATTTTAAAAAATAAAAGAGTTAAATTAATTATATTTTTTAAAAACAAAAAAACAAAAAATAATTGGTCTATAGAAAGTACAAGATAATAAGTACAAACTAATATAACTGTATGAGTGCCACACGTTTTACTCAAAATACACTCTAAAAATATAAGAGCAAAGTTCAATTCTTCCACAACCTGTGGCTCTCTAAATTGACTCCCGAGGCATGTGCCCCCCCCCCCTCTTCTCCGTAGAATTTCTCCCTTCATCAATGGAATTTAATTTGAATTCAAAAAAGAAAAAACAAGTTGATTTTACTAAGGAATATAAAGCAACACTAAAGAAATTAAATATTTTTAATATAGAGAATGAATTTAGAAAAAAATTAATTTTATCGAAGAAATGATCGAAATTTTAAACAAAATAAACTGCAACGGATCGTTGCTAAACTTTATCCAAATTCATTTGAAATATTAATATGTTTATTCCTTTATTATTAATCAGATATCACTTGCTATTTGCAGTTCATGTTGACTTTAATTCAAAAATAATGATCGATTCTCATTTAACAGTCGAGGAATAACCTTTCTACATTCGATTTTTGACATTTCGGTTATTATTGGTAAGCATTGGTGAAGACGTGGAGGAATCGATTTAAAATCAAAAATACCGATCGATTCTCATCTAATAGGTACTTGAGGAATAACAATTCTACATTAGATTTTTGACCCTTCGATTATTATTGGTATTTTAAGTCTATTCCTCCATGTCTTCAGCAATGGTTACCAATAATAACCGAAGCGTCAAAAATCTAATGTAGAATTATTATTCCTCAAGTACTAGATGAGAATCAATCGCTATTTTTTATTTTAACTCGATTCCTCTATGTCTTCAGGAAAGGTAACGAATAAGAAAACAACGCAGTTGCTATGGTTACTTATAAAATTGCCTCCCAAATTTTTAGCATTTCACAGAGAGAAGCCTATCTACTCTTCCCTAAGTTAGGTTAAATGACCTATATTAAAACGATCAAATGAATAAATTTAAAAAAATTTAGAAAAGTACTATATCTTACTCTAGAGTAAAGTACTTTAAAATATAATTTTACTAAAAACTTTATTTAACCTTTTTGTGGTCCCCAAGATACTTAATTAGGATATTAAATTTCATCAAAATTGGTTAAGTCATTTTCAAGATATTTAGAAAAAACTAAAAAAGTACTGAAATAAAGTACTAATGTTTGTGGGCCGATATGTACCAAAAACTAATCAGCGCTTTATTTTGTTAAACTAATGGTTGGTTTTCAATTTCATTTCAATCGGTGAAACGGTGTGGAAAAAATCGTGGGCCAAAAAAACGATAACATACATCCATCCATCCATACATACATACATACATCCGCACGCACTAAATGAAAAAATGGCACTTTTTGGCCTCTCGACGAGACCCCATGTAATTTTTGGCAAAACCGTCACGTGCTAAAATTCAACCTAATTGAATACTACAATTTGTGACTTTAATTGAGTCCATGGGTTCCGTAGTCTTTACCTGAGGACCCTTTGAAGCCACACTTGCCCCGAGAGCGATTACAATACTTTCCCCATGCTTCGCATTGGATAAAGTAAAAATTCAATTAATAAAAGGTCAGATATGGACTGTTTTTCTAATATCTATCAAAACTTTTTGGAGAAAAATAATTTTTAGTAAATATTTTATATTTTTTTATTTGAATTAAAGATTATATCGTCACCAAGATAATTTGTATCGTTGTCTATATTAAAAATATTTCAATTCTTTAGTGTTGCATTATATTCCTTAGTTAAAACGTATTTTTTTTTATTCAATTTAAATTCCATTAATAAAGGGACTAAATGCTAATGAACCCAAAATTTAGTGGAGGGGGGGGGGGTTCTTTCGTAAATTATTGAAGTGAAACCTCTTTAGAGACTTATCTGTTTGAATATTTTTGTTACATTAAAGGGGAAATAGCTTAATAGAGGGAAAATAGGAGAAAAGTCTTGATTTTTAAAATAATAATTTAAATTTCCTAATTCTAATTTATTGTATTTATCTATTAGTGGGTTTTAAAATTAAGGTTTCACAAAGTTTCACTATTCACTTTCCCGTGAACTTATGTGGATGAGGCTCACACATTTTTTTTATTAAGTATCATTAACTATTATATTCCCCGATTAGAAAAACATTTTGACCTGATCTCAATCTTGACAATGCCACTGGCATATTAAAGGGGGGGGGTGAAAATAAATTATTTTATTACAAGAGAGGGTGAACTTGACAATACCAGTGGCGTACCGAGAGGGAATCCGGAGACAGGGGGCATAGACTCTTGGTTAGTAAGATGCCCGCCGAAGGCGGGGTTCGCAGCTGGTATCTACAAAATATGGGGTCACGTAAAATCTCTTATTCGAAATGGGGTCGCGAATGAAAAAAGTTTAAAAACTGCTGCTCTAGGTAATCAATAATAAGTACCTGGAGGCACCGAGCGACGCACGGTAAACCCTGACCCCCCCCCCCCGCCCTCCCGAAACCATACACCTCGCCCCCACCACTACACCCCCACTCCGCCCCATCCTAACCCAACAGCGCCTCCCACCCCCGGATCCCCCCACAACTGCACCCCACCTCCTGCACCTCCCACATCCACCCCACCCCGCACCCAGTTTTTGCATCTCTAGCTTTCTAGTGGTCCACATATATATTATGTGTATATTTGTTTACTCGTACACCAATTTGCCCACATTCGTTCATATTTATAAATATTATAAAAAAATAAATAGGAAAATATAAAAAAAAATGATCGTATAGGATCTGAAATAAAAACATAAAATTAAATAAGATTTGTTTCCAAGTTATATAAAAAAGCCACTTCAACCACTTTATTTGTAAACACACCTAAAATGTTATGATTTAGACACCTGTTAATTAAAAACAAACAAAAAATTCTTTTTTTTATAAATTTTATTAAACCAATTATTTTACATTAATTAATGTATACATTGCTTCGATTCCAGAGATTACTTCTCCACCATCGAGTGTCCTTATTCATCTTTAGTCCTTGTTTTTAATAAGAGGAAAAATCTAATTAGATAAAAACCTCTTTTCCGATAATTATTTCAATTCCATTATTCCCCAATCAAGTCGATTGGTAATCCTCTCCAATTCAATTTCTTCCAAAAACAAAAAATTCTTTTTTTTTATAAATTTTATTAAACCAATTATTTTACATTAATTAATGTATACATTGTATTTTTTGCTTCGATTCCGGAGATAACTTCTCCACCATCGAGTGTCCTTATTCATCTTTAGTCCTTGTTTTTAATAAGAGGAAAAATCTAATTAGATAAAAAAACCTCTTTTCCGATAATTATTTCAATTCCATTATTCCCCAATCAAGTCAATTGGTCCCATTCAATCCCAGTCCTCTCCATTCTGAAACAAAAAAGTCCTAATTTTAATATAATATATATTAATATTTGCTATAGCCTATTTGTGGGTTTTAAAATTAAAAAAAACCAATTAAAAATAAAAGATAATTGAAAAAAAAATGTAAACAAACTTTTTTATTGAGATTTTCATCTATCAATAATTAATTTAATTAAGAAAAGATCAATTAAGATGAAATTTGTCGAGGTCCAGACCTAGCCAGATCGTTTTCTCATCCTCAAAACTTGTTAATAGATTTTGTTTCATCAAAATCGGTAGAGCCGTTTTCAAAATAGAACTAAGATACAAACAAATATATATATATATACAAAACAATTTTTGCTCGTTTAATAAGAGTAGATATATTAAATCGAAATTAATATTACATTTTTAAAATATTAATTCACCGAAACTCCAAACAGCGTAAGTAACGAGTCTTGAAAAAGTTAAACTTTTTCCCCCAATTTCAAAGTGAACTTATATTTTATTTTATTTTTATTTTTATTTTATTTTCGGCGGCAAGAGGCCTTTACAAATTGGTTTAAACATAATATTATACATACATAATGTAGAAGGAACAGAGAGATACAATAGGTAATATGTTAAGTGAAGATAGATTCTGTAAATAACAAACTAATGAACTTTAAACTTTAAAGCTTAATTATAACATAGCGTATTTTCTTTTATTTCTTTAGTCACTCTATTAGGATGAGAAGCCAAATCTATTACACTAGTTCTTGAGGAAAGAGCGTTATAGCAAACACAGAGTCTATAAATTGGATTATTCTCGGCGTGGCGCGTAGATTGGTACTTTAGGGTAGCAAGGCTGGTTTTGTCTAAGTACATATGTGGGATTATTTAAAGTAAAAAGAGACTTTAGTTCTGGACAATGGATTCTGTTTGATATAATTTTGTAAGTTAATACATTGTCAGAAGCAACCATGGAAGATAGAATTGTTGGTAGACTAAAGGTTTCACTAATTGCTATCGGGTTTTTGCGCGGAATTTTTAAATTACTTTTTGTTTTTTGATGGAAATCTATGGTCATGTTATTTATTAATGAGCATACATTTCTATTTTTTTATTTTTTATTTTTTTTTTACTTGTTTATTATTTTTAAATTGTTGTAATTAATTTGTATTGATGTTTATTAATGTATTGTAGCTAGATTGTATTGATGTTTGGAGGACCTAGCCACCGAGGACTTGTGCCTCTAAGCAGGTCGAGGAATAAAGATTTATTTATTATTTATTTATTTATAATCGTGGTCGAATCTAGACATAGGGTTGCCAGATAGATCCACAAGATGTCTCAAGGCCTTATGCTGAACTCTCTCAAGCCTTGCTATATTCATTTTCAAATTAGGCCTCCAAATGGTTGATGCATACATCAATACAGATTTAACCAAGCTTATGTACAAGTGTTTGATACTAGTCGTGTTTGTGAAGAATTTAGTGTTGCGAATGATGAATCCCCAAATTCGGTTTGTTGAAATAAAAGTCATTAATTTTATGTACATTTTAAATACTTACTTTTGTTGTTAGATCGGTTAAATGAGATTAAGATATCTTCCCCTTATACGTATATGTTATGTTCCAAAGCCCTTACGGGAACCTAGTTGATTGGAGGGCGTAATTTTGCCGATCAAGTTTCCACGCAAGGTTGTTTGCTTCGAGAGCCCCCTCCACCGTCCAACGCAGACTACTTACTAGAATCGACACGTTTTCTTTCAAATTAGATAAAGGCAGATAAAATATAGAAACTTGGATTAATACATGTAGAACCAAATTATTTTAAAATGGGTCAAACTTATAAAGTTTACGAATTTATTAAGATATATTTTTTAAATTCAAATTAGAGTACTTGGTACACTCTTTACAATTAATTTTGTTGATTTTAAAATTAATTAACAGCAAATGACTTTAGTTAGAAAGCTGAAACTTGACTAAGAATGTTCTAAGATGTTGCGCGAACGTAAAAAAGTATATTATTGATCAAATTTAATTTATTTAGGTTATTTAAGCCATAAAACAAGTATAAAAAACCAGTGTGTTTATTTTAACTATTAGAAAAAAATTACAAAAAATAAAACCGACTTCAAAAAAATTAAATGCAACAAATAAAATAAGAACTCAAAAATAAAATAAAATGCAGTAAAAGGTATAAAATAATTATCTAATTTAGTTGCAACTAAACGATGAAATATTTACATGAAATCACTTTTTAAAGTTGGTGCCAAATATATACATTTTATGAATCAAACTCGACAGATTTTACTTAGTACGATTGGCGGATACGTTTATATAATTTGTTTAGCACCGACTTCAAAAAGTGATTTAATGTAAAAATTTCGTCGTTTAGTTGTAACTATATTAGATAATTATTTTATACCTTTTAGTGCATTTTATTTGATTTTGAGTTCTTATTATTTTATTTGATGCATTTAATTTTTTTGAAGTCGGTTTTATTTTTTGTCTACAAATTATTTTTTTTTCTCTTTTAGTGATGTTATTAATAGTGACTTAATATAATACCTTGCATGCATCTTGTAAGAGAAAGCGTCGGGCGAATGAATTAGAAAATAATAAGAAAATTCAATTCATAAATATAGAAATTCTCTCGAAACGTTTGTGGGTTTTAAATGAATGTTTTAAGATTTTTTTATAAAAGATTTTATTTATTAAGTGGATATCGATGAGGCAGTCCAAAAAAGAAGAAGATAATTTACACTATCTTTTTATTCATAAAACCGACGTTTCGGAGGCTATTCCCTCCTTCTACAGGGTTTTGAAAAGTCAGTGAAGGAAATCCAATGCGGCATTCCCTCTGTCTCCTCTTTCAGTGGCAGTAACAATAATATCTTGTATTTCATTCTCAGCAGAATTACAATGTAATAATAATTCTGCTGAGAATGAAATACAAGATATTATTGTTACTGCCACTGAAAGAGGAGACAGAGGGGAATGCCGCATTGGATTTCCTTCATTGACTTTTCAAAAACTCCGAAACGTCGGTTTTATGAATAAAAAGATAGTGTAAATTATCTTCTTCTATTTTTGGACTACCTCATCGATATCCACTTAATTCACTTATCAGTCCGTCTCCAAAAATTACTCCAATCTGATTTTATTTATTATAATTTCGATTATTTGCTCATAAGATTGGAGATTTACGTTATTTCGTCATTGATCATATCATCTGAACTTGACCAAATTAATATGAGACCGCCCCTAAGGTACCCCTTTCCAATAAAAAAAGAATCATCAAAATCGGTCCACTTGGAAAAAAGTTCTCGCTCAACATACATAAAATAAATAAATAGATATCGTGACTATTTTAGAGCTATACTGATCCAAACGCAGAAAGAATCATTAAAATCAGTTTATAAACAAAGAAGTTATGCCTGAACAAACATAACCAAAAAGGTCCAGTATCAATGAAAAAAACGGGACCAATCGAAAACTATACTGAACACAATGCAAATAAATTAAAAAAATCATCAAAGTCAGTTCACAATTGGCGAAAAAAAGTAATTCAGTTGAATTGAGAAGCTCCTCCTTTTTTGACGTCGGTTAAAAACATCTAGACAAAGCTGCACTTGTAGCCATGCTCTCTTTAATCTGATTAGCAGACAGCCTGCTCTAGCTAGGATTTTTCTAGAAGTGAATTTGGATCAATAGAAAACTTTTGACCAGCTAAATGGTCGCTGTAGTCTGTGAGATCTCTTAGTTATTAAAATATACGTAAAAATTCCGTTCTTCTTGTTGTATAGTATTGTAAACAAAACAGGTGAGTTTTATTATTCCTATAAATTCTCCTTTAAAGGTTAATTATGTTTGCTGTTGCTTTTACTTGAGTTCAATGACCTGGATATGCCCTAATTATCCGGTCTTTGATCGAACATTAAGTTTATTTATTATTTTGGATGAATTAGATATTTATCTCTAAAAGAAGACATTCTCACAAGGGAGATAGATGTTGATCATGCCTTTAAATTCTCCTTGCCCCTGGTTGTAGTCTTTCTTGTAGTTGCTCCCTTCTAAGGCCTTGACATACATTGATAAAATCCAAATTAGCATTTTTTTTCTTTCATTTCAGGCCACGAATTAATGCTTTGTAGGTTGTCCCAAGGAACTGCCCTTTACATATATCTATGTATAATATTTACTGTCAATTTTCATATTTACATATTTCATAAATAAAACCTAATATTATTTATATTAATAATGGGACTGTGATAAAGCGTGTATTGAATGGTCAGGTCTATTCTCTAAAAACAGACGTTAAAATTTAACATTTTAAATTGGGTGTTAAAAAGTAAAGTAATAACACTACCGTTAAAAAAATGCTATTCTCTAAACCAAGTTTTAACAGCAACGTTAACATTTTACTTTTTAACACTAGGTGTTAACGATCCATTTGAAGATAGCTACTTTTTTGCTTGTTCGAGTTTTTACTATATTTTTATACTCCTCGATAGCGCGTGATAGTTTGATTTGTTATTCTCAATCTAGTATCTAAGCTATTTTTAATAAAAAAAGAAAAATCACCAAAAATACCCACATAGCTAGTCGAGTTGGCAATTCAATTTTTTTTTGGCCGCATCAAATGATAATTCTGTTTTTTCTATCTATCATTTTTAAATATTTAAATATATTTTGTATAATAAAAAACTTTTATATATGTTATATATTTTATCCAAACAAATATATTTTATAAACCATAAATAAATTAAATAAATAAAATAAAAATAATATATCTATATAATAAAAATGAATTTCTTTTTCTTTGTAAGCGCAGATCTCTCAAATGCCTGGACCGATTTGGCTAACGTTTTTTTTAAATGTTCGTAATAGTCCAATTCAGGTTAATACGTAAAAAAAAATTGGAAAAGTTGCCCGGAAAATTAAAAAATTCAGGAAAAACTAAAAAGAGTTCAGGTTAGCCAACATAGCTTGCCAAACAATAAAAGAACTAAACTAGCAAAAAAAAACTGCAACAAAGATTTAAAAAAACTATCTATTTTTTAACCGACTTCAAAAAAGGAGGAGGTTCTCTTTTCGACTGATTTTTTTTTTTTTGTGCCTATGTTACCTCATATCTCAGCCAATTGTGAACCGATTTTGAAAATTTTTCTTGCATTGGGTCCAGTCTAGCTTCCGATTGGTCATATTTTTTTCATAGGTATTAGACCTTTTTTATTAGGTTTGTTTAGATCTAAGCTCTTAGTTTATGAACCGATTTCTATGGTTCTTTTTTTATCCGAAAGGGGGTGTCTTAGGGATGGTGTCATATTAATTTGGTCGAGTTCTGATGATATGATCACTATTAATAACATCACTAAAAAGAGAAAAATAAAAATAATTTTTAAGAAAAAAATAAAAACCGACTTCAAAAAATTAAATGCAACAAATGTTAATATTTAGTCGTTTAGTTGTAACTAAATAAGATAATAATTATTTTATACCTTTTAGTGTATTTTATTTGTTGCATTTAATTTTTTGAAGTCGGTTTTTATTTTTTCTTAAAAAATTATTTTTATTTTTCTCTTTTTAGTGATGTTATTAATAGTGATCATATCATCAGAACTTGACCAAATTAATATGACACCATCCTAAGACACCCCTTTCGGATAAAAAAGAACCATCGAAATCGGTTCATAAACAAAGAGCTTAGGTCTAAACAAACCTAATAAAAAAGGTCTAATACCTATGAAAAAAAACGAAAAAAATGGGACCAATCGGAAGCTAGACTGGACCCAATACAAAAAAAATTTTCAAAATCGGTTTACAATTGGCGGAGATATGAGGTAACATAGGCACAAAAAAAAAAAAAAAATTCGGTCGAATAGAGAACCTCCTCCTTTTTTGAAGTCGGTTAAAAAATGAAAAAGATGAATAGAAAAAATAAATAAATAAAAATAAATTATGAACAAAAAGATGAATAAAAATTACAAAAAAAATAAATAAAACAAAAAACATGAATAAAAAATTCAATCGAATGAGAACCTCCTCCTTTTTGAAAATAAAAATATTAATAAAAAAATAAAAAAATAAACAAAAGAAAAAATAATAATTGAATGAATAATTGATTGAAATAATAAATAATTGAAATAATAATTGAAAGATAAAGCTAAGTTTTCATAGAACAGGTCATTGAGTGACTTCCGGATAAATCCTAGGTCACTTTATTTATTTTTATTATTATTTTATGTTATGACCCGCTCTATACGTTCTTTTATTAAAACTCTAAAAGTTTAAGAGAGAGCCCCATCATCATCCTATATGTGAGATAAAGTAAAAGTACATATTATATCAAAACAAATACAGTATTTTCGCTAAATACTATTCTATCAGAACTTAAGAATTAATCATTTATTTTTCTATGAAAATCAAAAATTCAAAGCACACGGGGGCCCTTTGTATGTATTCATTTCAGATTTTTTCGAGGGTGTCAAAGTTAAATTTTTTCTCTTTATATCAAAACAAATACCCTATTTCTTCTCTCTAAATCAGTGGTTTCCAACCAGGGACTAGTAACTTGGGAGGCGTGAGAATTTTTCAATGAAAAATTAATTTTCAAATGTACAATTAAATAATACTAAAAATAAATTTGATAAAATTTGTACCAATAAACAACAACAATCATTAAATTTTGAAAAAATAAATTTTGATTATTAGAAAATCAACGAAAAATGCAACAATAATTATAATAGCGTTTGTATGTACTTTACGCAGTGATTTATTATTAAAGGAATTACAACGATGGTTTAGCTTCTTTACATTGAGGGATTAATTTGTCACAGCCCTCAAAGATTTAGTTACGCCACTGGGACAACCTCAGTGATTTCTCTTTATGAATCAACAACTCTGCTACTCTCAGGAAAACAAAATCTTTTTAATTAAAGACTATAATTAACCGACTTCAAAAAAGTAGGAGGTTATCAATTCAACTGAATTTTTGTGTATCTATGTTACTTGATTTCTTCGCCAATTATGAACAGATTTTGATGATATTTTTGCATTGGGTTCAGTATAGTTTCCGATTGGTACCATATAAATTTCATTGGTATTGGGCCTTTTTTGTTATGTATGTTTGCGCATAACTTCTTTGTATATATATGAATCGATTTTAATGATTCTTTCTGCGTTTGGATTGGTATAGCTCCAAGGTAGTCAGGAAACCTAAATATTTATTTATTCTATGTATGTTCAGCGAGAACTTTTTTGCCACGTGGACCGATTTCGATGATTTTGTTTTATTGGAAAGGGGGTACCTTAGGGGTAGTCCCATATTAATTTGGTCAAGTTCTGATGATATGATCAATGACGAAATAACGTAAATCTCCAATTATTATGAGCTTATAATAAATAAGATCTTTTATAAAAAAAAAAAAACAATTTAAAACGTTCATTTAAAAACCATAAACGTTTCGAGAGAATTTCTATATTTATGAATTGAATTTTTTATCATTTTCTGATTCATTCGCCCGACGCTTTCTCTTACGAGATGCATACAAAATATTATCTTAACTCACTATTAATAACATCAATAAAAAGTGAAAAATAAAAATAATTTTTATAAAAAAAAAACCAACTTCAAAAAAATTAAATGCATCAAACAAAATAATAAGAACTCAAAAATAAAATTAAATGCACTAAAAGGTATAAAATAATTATCTTATTTAGTTACAACTAAACGATGAAATTGTTACATGAAATCACTTTTTGAAGTCGGTGCCAAACAAACTATATAAGAGAGCTTACGCGACAACATCGTCTTCATTACTCCGCCAAACGTACTAAGTAAGATCCGTCGAGTGCGATTCATAAAATATATGCTTGGTACCGACTTCAAAAAGTGATTTTATGTAACAATGTCATCATTTAGTTGTAACTAAAGATAATTATTTTATACCCTTTAGTGCATTTTATTTGATTTTTGAGTTCTTATTATTTTATTAATATTTACGCATCCGCGTCTAACACGCATTTGTCAGCTTTATTTATCATGCTCCTAATCGTTTTCCTTGATTTATAAATATACATAATAAAACTAATTTTGTTGACTGTTTCAAATACAAATTGATTAAATACGTAATTATAAAAGTAAATTAATCGAATTAAAAATTCCTCAAGTTCAATTTCAACTATAGTCTAATAATAGATCATTGAAATTATTATCTGATACCTACGTCTAGTATGTAAATGAACGTGCGTCATTATCATTACGTAAATATCATGTTCATGTTATTTCCCATGCATAGATATATAATTCATAATTCATGAAATCAATAATATTTCATTAAGTATGTAGGATTAAAAATAGTCTTTGTTATTATAAACATTTCTAATGAATGGAATTTATTTTGACGGGTAAACCGAAGTTATGAATTCAATACTTTATTTTAATTTAAAAATATGAGCCCTTAAGATTTTGGGATATTTTATACTCGCTGCGAAGCCCTCCTTCGGCGGGCTACTTGCGTGGCTTGTGTTTTAAAATTTTAGATTTTTTTTTTTTTTTTATAATTATATTGATACAAGAAGAAGTTGCACCAAGAAGGTACAACCTCTGAAGTCCGTGGTGGACCCTTGTAACGTGAAGATAAAGGGGAGATTTAGGGATTGGGTAGAGGTCGAAGGTATCTGTGGATAACTTTTAAGTAGTTCGGTGTTGGTTCTAGGTGAAACATTTTAATATAATAATAAAACTTGAGTAAGATACGAGGTAGGTTTCACAAAAAAGAAATAAAACAAAATTGAGTTTTGAATTCGATATATTTCGGGGGTTAGCCCGACAATATCCCAACAATATCTTAATACTCTCCATGAAAATATACAATTTACTTCTGAAATAGGTACAAACAATACTCTCGCTTTCTTGGACCTTCAAATAACTATTTCACATCAAAAATTACACTATGAAATATATAGAAAACCCACTTTCACGGACACAGTCATTCCCTTCTCATCTAATCACCCCATTAATACAAAATTTGCAGCATTCTATTCAATGATTCATAGACTCCTCAGTATAACCCCTGAAATATATCGAATTCAAAACTCAATTTTGTTTTATTTCTTTTTTTGTGAAACCTACCTCGTATCTTACTCAAGTTTTATTATTGTATCTGTGGATGCTGGTCTTGAAAGTTTGAAGGTTATAAGTAGCTGGAAAGACGGTCGGAGGAAGAGAGTTCCAGTCTCTAGATGTCATAGGGATAAATGAATTGGCGAATGCGTTTGTTCGATTAGTATCTAGTTTAAGCGCGTAGGGGTGTTGAATTTTAGAAAATCGTGTATTTCGCGCAAATGAAGCCTTTGGTGGGATTATCGATTTTATTTCGTCAGAACAAAAGCCATGGTAATATCTATAAAAAAGGGAAAGGGCGGAGACAGATCTACGATGGGCTAGGGAGTCGAGAGTGTCAGTTAATGTAGGATCGACTATCAGTCTGATAGCTCGTCTCTGAATTGCATCTAAGGTATTAAGAGAATACTTGGAGGCCCCTCTCCACAAATGCGAGCAATATTCAAGACAGGGGCGAATTTGAGCCTTGTATAATATAAGGAGTTGAGTGGGGGTGAAAAATCGTTTGGTTCGGAAAAGAAAGCCAAGCTTACATGCTGCAGCTTTTGCTACTGAGATAATATGGTCATTCCAAGAGAGGTCAGAACCTAAGGTGAAAACCTAACATTGATATTTTATTACGGAATTCCAATGAGCTCGAATCAAAGGAAATGTCCGCAAGGTTCCTATCTGCGCGCCTAGAAATTAGGCAGCATAGATTTTGTGCCCGGCGAGCTCTGCTCTGTGAAACCCAGATATAATTCTAAGCCGTTAGCATGTAATTAATCCCTATTGGCCCTACGCACGTACTCATATTAACAGGTGATTTTAAAATAGACTTCAATCGACCTTGATCTCATTTTCATTATCCATCTGCGATTACTTCCCTGTGGGTCTTTCACTTCAACTATTAATTTAAAATAATCCATTGAATTATTATGATTAATATTAGTAGTATACATTCCGTAATTTAACCCAAAACACATTTAATTATTTATCATAACCACGCTATTTTCTGATATAATCAGTTTTCCATTTTCTAACCACAATGACCATTTCAATTATCAATAAATGTATAAATAAATAGTTTTCGCTCCTATCTTTTAGTTTATACACGAAGATCATAATAATAAAGAAGAAAAATAAAAAATGACAATTTTTTAAGACTCACTACACTTTCGGTAAATTTTAGTAATTTATTAATTGAATTGCATTCATCCTTCTTTAAAAAATAATTCCATTAAGTAGTTATTTTTTATCATAGAAAATATGTGGAAGCACTCTTCGACACCTTTACCTAAAAAAATATTGAATGTAGGTAATTACATTTGATTTTGAGTCTTTTTTTAGAACGAGTTTTATTTATTTATTTATTTATTTATTCATTCATAATTCTTACAATTTAACTTTACACAATGCTCTGAGGCAGTTTGCCTCATATGAGCAGTAAAAAAGAATAATTAACATAAAACAATGAAGAGAAAAATAAAAACAAGTGTGTGCGAAAAAGAAAGCTCCAGCGAAAGGAAGGTGAGAGAGCCAGCAGGGGGGAAAGATAGACCATAAAAGAGAGACGAGAGAGAAGGATAAAGTCTACAGAGTTTCAATTTTTTTGAACTATTACTTTGGCCGGAATAAAAAATTGATCTTTCATTGTCAAAAACCCCATGTTATTTCGATGAGAAACCTACATCGCTGGGGGCACAGGTTATAATTGAGATAGAGACTTGGAACTTGGGTATTTTTTTTATTTTATTTATTTCGAACCATATGAGCCCTTGTCAGCGTAAAAATTCGAAAATACCCAAAATAAGGACACCTCTATATGGTATTTATGTTTATTTGTATCAAGCAGAAGACAACCTCATTGATTTCTCATTATGAACGAACAACTCTGCCACTCTCGGCAAAACAAAATCTTTTCATTTAAATAAATAGTAGAAATTGATCCAAGTTTTGTGAATATTTATCAACTCTATTATTGTTTTGATTGGGCAATTCATATATAGGTGAAAGTTTAAGGTTACCATGAGTTGTTCGGTTGTTGCATGTTGTTGATATTTGCATGTTGTTTGTTTGTGTTTCAGTTTCGCCTTCTGCCTGGCCACCGGGGTCGCCGTCGAACTCATCGAGCTTTCCGACGTTTACAACAACAACGCGCCACCCCCAGGTCAGTACTGTTGCTGCTACTGGTGCAACACCCAAACACCCAGCCACTTACTAACACCATCTTATTCGATAAATTCTGCTTGGCAATTAAGACAACAACCTGCAGAATCAAATGACTCATACTTCATTTTAATTGAATTTTTGTTTGAAAAAATAAAATTATATAAAATTCGAAACATTGTCATCAGGGCCGTAGCGTGGGTTGTAGGCGCCCATAGGGGCGAGGTTTTACAGAGCCCCCCAACCCACTACAGTACGTTTTTTACTGAAGGTCCTTAAGCAAACGGTTATTGGCGATATTTTCTTGTAAAATTTTTATAAAAAAAAATAAAACCGACTTCAAAAAAATTAAATGCAACAAATAAAATAATAAGAACTCAAAAATAAAATAAAATGCACTAAAAGGTATAAAATAATTATCTTATTTAGTTACAATTAAACGATGAAATTGTTATATGAAATTACTTTTTGAAGTCGGTTCCAAACATATACATTTTATGAATCGCACTCAACGGATCTTACTTAGTACGTTTGGCGGGTAATGAAGACGATGTTGTCGCGTAAGCTCGCTTATATAGTTTGTTTGGCACCGACTTCAAAAGTAATTTCATGTAACAATTTCATCGTTTAGTTGTAACTAAATAAGATAATTATTTTATACCTTTTAGTGCATTTTATTTTATTTTTGAGTTCTTATAATTTTATTTGTTGCATTTAATTTTTTTGAAGTCGGTTTTTTTTTCTAAAAATTATTTTTATTTTTCTCTTTTAGTGATGTTAAGAATAGTGACTTATGATAATATCTTGCATGCATCTCGTAAGAGAAAGATTCGAGTGAATAAATCAGAAATTGATAAATTTTATTAAACCAATTATTTTATATGAATTAATGTATACATTGTATTTTAGCTTCGACTCCGGAGATTACTTCTCCACCATCGAGTGTCCTTGATCATCTTTAGTCCTTGTTTTTAATAAGAGGAAAAACTAATTATAGAAAAAACCTCTTTTTCCGATAATTATTCCATTACCAATTTCATCCAACCCCAGAAATTGATAATAAAAATAAAATACAAATTATTTTACATGAATTAATGTACCATATACATTGTATTTGAGCTTCGACTTCGAAGATTACTTCTCCACCATCGACTGTCCTTGATCATCTTTTTAGTCCTTGTTTTTAATAAGAGGAAAAAACTAATTAAATAAAAAACCTCTTTTCCGATAATTATTCCAATTCCATATTCATTCTTCATCGATCCAGAAATTGATATTTATTAAACCAATTATTTTACATTAATTAATGTATACCTTATTTTTAGCTTCGATTTCGGAGATTTCTTTCTCCACCATCGAGTGTCCTTATTCATATTTAGTCCTGTGTTTTTAATAAGAGGGAAAATCTAATTAGATAAAAAACCTCTTTTCCGATAATTATTTCAATTCCATTATTCCCCAATCAAGTCGATTGGTTAACTTCCTTCCTCTCCTCCATCTCCTCGATCCAGAAATTGATAATAAAATTCAATTCATAAATATAGAATTTCTCTCGAAACTTTTGCGGGTTTTAAATGAACGTTTTAAGATTGTTTTTTTTTTTTAAGATTTTATTTAATTTCGATTATTTGCTCATACGAATTGGAGATTTCCGTTATTTTGTCATTGATCATATCATCAGAACTTGGCCAAATTAATATTGGATTACCCCTAAGGCAACCCCTTTCCAATAAAAAAAGAATCATTGAAATCGGTCCATAAACAAAGAAGTTATGGGTGAACATAGATAACAAAAAGGTCAAATACCAATGAAAAAAACGGGACCAATCGGGTACGAGACTGAACCCAATGCAAAAAAAATCATCCAAATCGGTCCACATTGTAAAGAGAAATAAATGTTCAAACACAAAAAAAAACACAGTGGATCCGTTGAATTGATAACTTCCTCCTTTTTTTCAAACTCGGTTAAAAAGGGAACATATTACATAAAACGGTATATTTTGCATCACGTTGTTCTGCCTTCTAATTCTTACTATTTGAAATTAGGTACTTCGGAATTAAACAAGTACAAAAATTTTATAAGACTCAAAACTTAAAACTCCATTCTTTTTAAGCCGCGGCGCCCAGGGCGATTCCCCCGGTCGGGGCGACCCGCCCACACGACGGTCCTAATTGTCATTGAAGATGAAGAATATATTTTTTATCTAATACTATTAAATGTGTAATTATTGTACGTATATTGTACTCACCTTGGGCGAGCCGTTTGTTACCCAAAAGAGGCTTCGTCTCTGTACCCCCTCCCCGTCCACCTGGAACCCCTGGACTACATATTAATATTTAAAGGCCACTAAAAAATCTTCAAAATTCTTAAGCGATCGATGAAAATTCATATGTTGAGCTGAAATTTTCACTCGGTCATTTTTTGTTCACATAGAAAGAAATCCCGCATAGAAAAATGAAAATTTTTGAAAAAGAAATAAATTATTACATTTTTTTTTTAGATTTTGAAAATTCTTAAGCAAAATACTTCAAAAAAAAATTTTTAGAGCGAAATACTAATAAATTTTCTTGAGAAACACAAAAAAAAATCGGTCAAAATGGAGCACTCTGATATATATATATATTATTTACCTATTTATTTATTTATTTAATTATGCTCTAAGTCGAATCACTTCATAGAGCAAAAAATATTAAAGACTGAATCATTTAGAGTACAGTGGCAATTTTTTAAATAAAATTGGCTATTTTACGTAAAATCATAATTATGCTATCTCTAAACAATAATAATAATAATAATAATAGGGTCAAAACAAAACAAAACAAAAAAGGTCAAAACTTTGCTGAAAACTAAACTATCGGGCAATAGGTTATGCAAAGCAATCAATTCATGGGCAGTTCCAACACTCATGTACACGTTCGGGATAATTCGCTGGACAAAAACAGATTTAGATTTTCTTGAGATAAAAATAAGAGTAAACTTCACTAATGCGAGAGCCAATCACCCTAAATCTGCAATTGAACGATTTGCGCTTGATAGAGAGTATGGAGGCAGAGGAATTATTGACCTGCAACAGCTGCACAGGAAACAGATTATAAATCTTCGAGAATATTTTTTGAAAAAACAAATAACATCGCGTCTCCGCGCAGCAATAGTCCGGGCTGATGTTAATCTTACTCCGGTGAATCTCGGGGGGATATTGGTGGGGTTCAGCAGCTCGGCACGCGGGAGGATCTTGAAAACAACTGGAAACGGAAGGTGTTGCATGGGAGGCATCCTCATGACTTGGGCCAGGACCATGTTGACGGAAAAGCGTCAAACTATTGGCTGACTCATGGAGATCTGTTCCCGGAGACTGAGGGCTTCGTAATTGCAATCCAAGACCAGGTCATATCCACAAAAAATTATCTTAAATACATAATCAAGGATCCCAATGTGACCGATGACAGATGCAGAATGTGTGGTGGTATGTCCGAAACTATTCAACATGTCATTTCGGCCTGCCGAGTCCTCGCCAATACGGATTATACTCATAGACATAATCAGATGGCAAAAGTCATCCATCAAGAACTTGCTCTTCACTATGAACTAATAAACACCAGAGTTCCCTACTATGAGTATACTCCGGAAAGTGTACTTGAAAGTAATGGTTGTAAACTATATTGGGATAGGTCCGTGCTGACAGACAGGACTATACTTGCGAATAGACCTGATATAATACTCACCATAAAGAATAGCAAAATGACATACCTTATTGACATCACCATACCAAATACGCATAATCTCCAACAAGCCTATGGCGAAAAATTAAATAAATATCTTGAGCTCGCAGAAGAAATTAGGAAAATGTGGAGACAGGATAGAGTGCTAATGGTGCCTCCTGTCATGTCTGCGACTGGTGTCGTCCCGAAGACGCTCCCTAAGAACTTAAAGGAGCTGGGCATTTTTGGAGGAGGCATTATCACGACGGTTCAGGCTGTACTGCTGAATACGTGTGCGACATTCCGGCGGTTCCTGAACCTTCCTTCAATAACAAAATAGAAGCTATCATCTCTGCTGTTTACAACCGATGTATAGTAAACAAACCTCCTTCAATAGGAGAGAAAAGAATGAAAAATAATAATAATAATAATATCAACAATAACAATACAATCAGAATATCTATCTAAGCTAATGATAAAAATCGTTATTTCACGTAGCCATATAAATATTCAAATAATAATATTAGTCCAAAAGAAACCATACTAAAGTAATCACACATTCACCTCAAACAGAAGACATATTTATAAATTAATTATTTTTAGAATTCAATTGATTTTATATTTTCTTTCCAGGAATACAGGAATGATTGATTAATCAATCTCTGTTGAATCTCACAAAGATAATTTCGACACTTGTTCAACTCTAATCGATATTGTCACGATTTTGCCATACATCACCTGACTATGCAATTTATTATCACCCTACTACCTTCTTTATTTGATTATTTATTTATTTACTATCACATCGCTGAACATTAAGTTACATTAAAAAAAAATTTAGTGCGTCGAGAGAATTTATCTCTTAATATAAACGCTTATATTATTATTACTAGGCAGATCAAAAAGTCTGGAATAATCCTATGAAATGGGGCTAGAATGCACCAATGTGAACCATTCATAACTAACTTCATTCTTCATTAGACGTCTGTCAAAATTTTAACCATTCATGTTTTCGCATTTCAAGTTATAGCAGTGAGAAGCAACCAAACTCCGTCTTTTTTTAAAAATAAAAAAAATCTGAGTTTCGTGTTCTGATTAAACATTATTATTTACCCAAGAAAACGATAACAGAGACCAAAGCCAAGCTAGATAAGTATTATCCGAACTCTGCGCCATCGATGAAGATTATTCAAAAGTGGTTTTCTGACTTTCGTTGCGGCCGAACAAGCACAAGTGATGCTGAACGATCTGGGCGTCGAAAAGAGGTCTGACACCAGAAAACGCCCAAAAAATCCATGATATTATGTTGAACGACCCCAAAGTGAAATTGTGGGAGCTAGCTGAGACCACAAAGATGTCGTTTGGCAGTGTGTTCAATATCATACATGATATTTTGGACATGAAAAAGCTCTGCGCGCGATTGGTGCCGCATTTGCTCACAGTGGAGAAAAAACGAATTCGTGTTACTTCCGAGAAGAATTTGGCAATGTTTAAGCAAAATTCAAAGGAGTTTTTGCGCCGTTTCATAACCATGGATGAAACATGGATCCATTTCTACACACCAGAGTCAAAACAATGGGTTTTTCCGGGTGAAAGTGCTCCGAATCGTCCAAAAACTCAGAAATGAATCGGAAAGGTTATATATAGCCTCTGTATGTTTGCGCATGGAATAATATTCATCGACTATCTTGAAAAAGGTAAAACCATAACTGGCGTATATTATTCATCATTATTGGATCGTTTGAAAATTGAAATTGCAGAAAAACGGCCCCATTTAAAGAACAAAAAAAACCTCTATCATCACGACAATGCGGCTGCCCATTCATCGTTAGTTGCCTAAGCAAAATTGCACGAAATCGTATTTGAACTGGTTCCTCAGCCAGACCTGGCCCCAGGCGACTTTTACCTGTTTCCAAACCTGAAGAGATGGCTCACCGGTAAGCGATTTCAGTCAAATGGGAAGTCATAGCTGAAACTGAGGCCTATTTTGGAGAGCTTCTGAAAGATTACTTTTCGGACGGGATAAAAAAGTTAGAAAAACGTTGGACTAGCTGTAATGACTTAAAAGGAATGTATGTTGAAAAATAAAACCGAATTTGGCCAAAACAATGTTTTCTTGTTTCACTTATTCCAGACTTTTTGATCTGCCTAGTAAATCAACTGGCGTAGGCACTATACGACTTTCACATAAGTTTTTCCCTTATTTGAAATTATCATACCAATTTTCTTCTTTCAAATTAGTTCAATTTGTATTTCTCCTAAGCCGTTTTGAGAAAAGCGGAAAAAAGACGAAATTGCAAAATAACAAAAATCTACAAGTAAACATGTACTTCCGAATCTCCGATTTTGGCATAAAATCTTGAGATATTTTTTCCAGCCTCTAGACAGCTTAAGTTACAAATCCCAAAGCTCTGCGACTTACCGTAGACAATATATGAACGATTAAAATAAATATTTTATCGACAGTCTTAACTAATTTACAACCTCTTCCTTTATTTTAATCCCAATAAAATATATACACTACTAACAACTTATGGACACTATGATACTATGATAAGTACATCAATTTAAAATAAGCTGACTTGTTCTGATGTGGTCATCCACTTGACTTTACCATACAACCTAGCCCCTCACGTATATTTAATATTTAATAAAATTATTTATAATCATGTGGGGGAGGGGGTTAGTTTTTTAGATTTTTGCATTTTTAGACTTCTGGGGGTCCACTGATTATGTATACAAAATTTGGTTGAGTTTGCTCAAACGACCTAGATTTTTTAATTTTTAACCCCCCTCGACCCCCCTTAATTTTGGGTTGATATGCACCAAAATCTAATCAGCTCTTAATATCAATGGACAAAACTACGTGTGAAATTTGGTTTTGATATTCACACTAGTTTTTGAGCTAGCTCGTCCACAAAAGTTGGTAATGCACAGACTAACTATACAGACTAACTAACAGACATTTTGACAAAACATTTATTATCTCGAAAAATATTATTTTTTCGATGTTTACTTATTAGGGCTTTTTTGTAGACCGAAATGCCATGGCTTCGCTCAATTTTTTTAATCCAAATAGTTTCAGCCGTTTTTGAGATAGTTCAAAAAAAAGAAGCAAAAAAACACTTTTTCATGCACGATTACAATACTTTACCATACACTCAGTATGGTAAAGTAAAAAATCGATAGTGCCGTTTCTGGGAAAATCACGAAAAACTCTTTCATGTATGTAAATACCAATTTCCGGTTCTCCGATTTCAACCACTAGTTTGCTGTACTCCTTCTAGCCTATATCCAGCTTAAGTTTCGAATTTCGTATAGCTCTAAGACTTATGGTTGCGAAACGCAGGGGCGTATATAAATACGTACATGCGTTCCCACGGACCAATGAATATTTGGCTCCTTTTTGATCACTGGAGACCACAATATCTGGTTGGATATTCTGAATCCGGTTTCAAACTTTTAAGGGCATCGATTCCTTCCACCTAGAAGTCACAAATTGAAATTAACTTTTTTTCACCTTGGAGATAGAAGCTGTTAAATTGTCAGGACCCTGGCAGGCGAATGCAATATTTCATATTATATCCTATATCATTACATGAAATAGAATATATTATTTTCTATTGTTAAGGATAAATAAATTGAATTTGCTTCTTTCCAGTAATTTTTTTATTATACAAATGGTTAATCCAAATATTTCGAGAGCGCTCTCGGCATCTCTTCCTCAGTGGAAACTGTGGGACCACACAATAGGCAAGTCAGTGAGTTATTATTATATATTAAGCTTTTATCAATGTTCTGTACAAACTGATGGGGTCAGCACATTGGTGGGAGAGTACCTTTGACATCTGTAATTAATAATAACTCACTGACTTGCCTATTGTGTGGTCCCACAGTTTCCACTAAGGAATAATAAAATAAATTACTGGAAAGAAGCAATTCAATTTATTTATCCTTTAACAATAAAAAATTAATATATCCAGTACACACCAAGTCAGCAGAATATATTATATATGAAAGTAACAATAGATAGGGGTGGTTTTGGGTATTCTGAAACGTCCTTGACATTTCTTTCATACAAAGGAAACGCTTTTAATTAACTTTTAGTAATTGCTCAAAAAAATCTTTTCGTATAACGAATGACAAATACAAATTAATATTTCTTCAACGAAAAAGAGATGTTTTTCTATACACCATTAAAAAGACAAGCAACACGATATAAAATCCAATTTAGTTTTTATACAGGCTGGCACATTATTATAAGTCACGTAAACATTTTCAAAAAAATTAATAACAGCTGAAGAGAAGAAAAAGAAAATATTCAATAGATTTGTTTCGTTTCAATAAGACAAATAACTACTTTATTTTTTTGAATTGAAAAAATTTCGTTTTGCCGGAGTGGTTGATTCTTAACTTGACTTGATTTTGCTTTTATTAGGTAGATTTCGAAGAAATATACCTATTGCTCTCACTCTCGTGGTGCAACTTCCGGAAAATGTCATGATAGTTTTCCCTACATTCAAAACGTTTTTAGTAAGAACTGGTTCTTACTAGTTAAAATGTGTTCCACTGAATACTTTTGTGGCAACTAAAATTTACTGATGTTGGTTGAGTTTGGTTCAAAGGTCTAGTTTTATTTTAAAATATTTTTAAACTAAAATGTCAAAAATCACATCTTCTACAACTTTGCTTCTAATTTTTGACATTTTCGTTTAAAATTTTTTGAAAATAAACACCCAAAATGTGGCGAAAGGTCAAAAATGAAGATTCTAGACCTCTGAACCAAACTCAACCAACATCAGTAAACTCTAGTTGTCATAAAGGTATTCAGTCAAAGGCGTTTTAACTAGCAAGAACCCGTTCTTACTCTCTTAAAATGAATCAGCGGAATTTCAGCTGATTTCTCCAGCGATCATATACGTCACTGAAAAATCAATCATTTGTATTAATTTCAACAGATTCAACAGTGGTTTTTAATTTTCACTGATTCAGACAGAGGTTGTCTGACGGCTTAGCCACTAATGAATCAGTGAATTTTAAAAATCCACTAATACATTCAGTGACTATCCACTGATTAGCAGTACTATGATTGTGACTGTTTAGATAAGTGAATAGTCACTGTTATTCAGTGGATATCCACTGATTCAGTTTTAGGGAGTACTAAAAACGGGTTTTTACTGCAACACGAGCGGTGATCCGCGATTTGAAGTAGGTGTACACCTCTTTAGAAGTATTTTGAAAGTACTTGAAAATATTTGGAAGTACTTGGGAAATATTTGGAAGTACAAGTGGAAGTAGGTGTACAGCATATTAGGTCGCGGTTCACCCCTCGCTGCAACATATACCTACCTATATAAAAATGAAAGTTTTTGCCGAGAGTAGCAGAATTTTTATATATTGAAGGAGACAATAAAAGAGTGTGTCTTCTGCTGGAATTATAAATTTTATTTATTTATAACGAGACTATAGTTTCGAGGGCTTTGCCTCTCTTCATCAGTCTATTACAATGGATTCACAGGAATTAATTTATGAAGAAGAAGACTGATGAAGAGAGCAAAGCCCTCGAAACTATAGTCTCGTTATAAATAAATAAAATTTATAATTCCAGCAGAAGACACACTTTTTATTGTCTTCTTCAATATACCTATATATGTGGGTCTGGGAATGGGGGGGGGGATGTATCGCAGTTTTGTGGGTGCCCTGCATGCCGCAACGTTCAACCGATTGCAATAAAATTTGGCACCAAATTTAGTCTTGATGTAAACAAGAACTGATTAGTTTTTGGTGACTTAAGCCCCAATGGGGTGGAAATGGTGGAGGAGTTGAAATCTTCAAAAATTCATAACAACGTTAAAATGAATGAAACCAGTTTGGTTGCAAATGACTAATAATCTACTAATTATCCTCTACAGCTTGTTTCTGAAAAGTTTTTGATAGGAACAGTCTAAAGGGGCTAGAGCCCCTTCGAAATCCTTCTCTCCCTACTGCCTCGCAGCAGGGATTTTTATTAAATTCAAGTACTGCATTTACCTGAACAATTACTATCAAAACAAAATTATATGGGGAAAAACATTTCCATTAAATACTATTTTATTGGAAGTATCCTCTTATTTATTTTTGCACTGCCTTCATCCATTCCTGAGGTATCAATCCGTCTCCAAAGAAAAACTTATAACAATTACCATTTCTTATAGGTCCAATGCGATAACCAATTAGATTTTTCATTCAAAGCTTACTAATCTATCTATATAAATAAAAATGTACTGTTACGCTCAAGTGATACGTTGAAGGATCTCCGAAAGTTCTTCACCGATTTCTTTGAAATTTTCACACAACATTCCATTCAAATACACGAGTGTTTTTATATATATCAACACCTGTGACATGTAAAAAATATTTTTTTCGAGGAAACAACGCCAGCACCTCTCTGGGGGTAAAAACAAACAAACAAACAAACAAGATGGCCGATCATAGCTTTTTGGAAATCTTTCAACTGTTAATATTATTTTTGGTTAAGGGAACAATTTTGACAAGTAAAATATAATTCATTTACTGTTTTAATACCTATTCTATAATTATTTGCATTTTCAATTTATTTTCAAAACTATTATTATTTTTTACACAGCAACGCGTGGTCGGGTCAGCTATGATCTATATAAATTTTAACCATAAAACGAGACGCTCCCCGCCAGGGGTTAGGTGACGCCGGGCGTCAGCTAATGTTTAAATAAAATTCTAATATATAATAGTGTCTTTGAATATTGTTCTTTTATGACAGATTACTCGCTACCCCAAGCAGGTAGGCTGTTTAAAAATGTCTGAAATCATTTTCAACAATGATTTATTTTCTGTCTGTGAAGCTGGATTTAGTTAACAATGATAATTTTTAAGATCGATTAACAGTAGAACCTTTGTTTTTGTTTTAAAATGTTGGTATTTCCAGTTTTTAGACTGATGATATTATGGGCTTTCTGGTTTAAAAATGCAGAAAACATATTTTTGAAAGATTTTATTGAGATCTTTATGCAATGTTTATAAATATACATGTATTAAAATGCCCAAATGAACATTTTCTTAGAAAATAATAAAAGAGTGTCTTCTATTAGATCCGATGGAATGGATTATTTTTAATTATATGTCAGGTGAAAAACAACCCTTCTGACATATAATTTAAAAAAATTCATTCCATCGGATCTAATAGAAGACACTCTTTTATTATTTTCTAAGAAAATTTAAATTTATTTCTATTGGCAACTTGAAATCTCTATTAATTAATTTTAATTTTATAGCGTAAATATGTTTTCATTTTTTCTAAGGCTCCGAATACACTATAGAGGAAACTCTAGATAGAATTAACCGTTCGTTAATCAGAATGAAGTAGGCGTAGAATATGTGCCGCTTATTTCAAAACAATTGGGCTAAGCTACACTTGTGGGCACTTTAACTTTAGCTAGAGCTTTCTCCAGAGTGCATTCGGACCCTAATATTTATTTGATAATTGTGCGTGTGAGCGATTCTTTCATTAGAAAGTGATCGAAGAAAATGACTACCATAAAAAGGGCAGGGATAGAATAATCTCTCTTTTCTTTACTGTTAAGGCACTATAAGTCCAGACCTGTTTCACATCATTAGAGATTAATTTTGAAGTAGAAATTCCAATTGAAGTAATTGAAAAGAAGATAAATGAAATGGTGATTTCAAATAAAAGAGAAACTAATGTGAAAGTCATGTGGTGCACACACCAGTTTGTCCCTTGTTTAATTCGAAATTTAAAATTAAACTGTCAATAACGAAACGCTTGTAATGCACTATTTCATTTTTTAGTACTATTAAAAACTATTATACTGATATCAAATTTTTGTTTAAAAAAAAAAAAAAAAATAGATTGCATGCATAAAAGTTTCCTCGGCTCTGAGAAAGAAATTTATAATTATAAATATTAATATTAATAACAATAATAAAATATAACAGGCCTTGGCAGAATGCAAGAAAGTATTTAAAACAAGCGATTTTAATTACTTTGTTGAAGTTTTCCCATCTATATTTAATTTCATTACTTTATATTAAAAGAAACACTATTTCATAGATTTTTTTATGAGCAAATAGTTGATTCAAATTCGTGAGCTCATCCAACTCACACCTGTTAAGAAGAATTGTCGAACTTTCTCTTATTTCACCCTGAATGCGATCCAGAAACAAGTAATAAAATAATTAATAGAAAATTTGGAATGAAAAAGTATATTTTTTCTCAAAGCTCGGTATGTTTTAAATCACTCATAAAAAGTCCGATTGACGAGACGTTTGTCGGGGATAGACCGACTGATTTCTAACTGACTATAATACATACAATTTTCTCGCACAATGTGCGTAAAGTTATAGTTTTCTTTACAGTCCCTTCTACTTTCCTGTACATTTATTCTAAAAGACTAAAGAATATAAGTAGGTTATAATGAATATTCGCTTAGCAGTCCGTCTTTCTAAGAAAATAAATAAAATTAAAAACTAAAGAGTAGGTATGTTGTTTGTCTTATATATTCCAAAAAAGACCGATAGGTGTAGCTACAATCTAACTAAAAATTCACAGACACAAAGATAAACAACCGCAATCCATGTAAACCATCGCTAATTAACTTTTATTAATATTAAAATGATCACCATGATCATGACTATAATAATGGATCAAACGTTAGAAACAGCACTTACGTGGCCAGATCTTACTGGACAAGCTCTGGCTTATTTTTCCACCAAAATCGTTCTTTCTCAGCTGGTAATACAAAAAGATTGTCTATGGTAGGGGTGTAAAGTGAAGAATATATCCGACAAGCAAGGTTACGGCATTCGCTTCAGCTTATACTATATTCACCTGAGTACGAGAATGAATTCAACGCACCAGCCGTAACGCAAATGTAGGGATTCATAAGAATACTCAGGTGAATATAGTATAAACCGAACCGAATGATGTAGCCTTGCTTGTCGGATATTTCCATTTTACACCTTCCATACAATATACTATTTATCAACCTTTCAACACAAATACGAAAAATAAAAAAAAAAAAAAATATTTAAAAATTCGAGTTAATTCAATAGGCCGCGTTTACCCAGTATACTAGTACATATGTCAAGTCTACTGATTAAATTTTAATTAAAAAAAAATAAGCTGACGTGTTCTGATATGGCCATCCACTTGACTTTACCATACAACCTGGCCCCTAAAATTATTTATAATCATGTAGGGGGGGGTTAATTTTTGCATTTTTATACTTCTGGTGTCCCACTGATTATGTATACAAAATTTGGTTGAGTTTGGTAAATGGCCAAGATTTTCATTTTTTGACCCTACACCCCCCCCCCCTATTTTGGGCAGTTAGTTCTTGCATTTTCTAGACTTCTGGGAGTCCGCTGATTATGTACACAAAATTTGAATGAGTTTGCTCAAATGGCCTAGATTTTTTATTTTTAACCCCCTCCACCCCCCTTAATTTTGGGTCGATATGCACCAAAATCTAATCAGCTCTTAATCTTAATGGACCAAAACTACGTGTGAAATTTGTTTTCGATATTTACACTAGTTTTTGAGCTAGCTCGTTCATAAAAATTTGGTAACGCACAGACTAACAGACAACCAGACAGACTAACAGATATTTTTACAAAACAATTATTATCTCGAAAAATACAATTTTTTTGATGTTCACTTATTAGAGCTTTTTTGTAGACCGAAATGCCATGGTTTTGCTGAATTTTTTAATCAAAATACTTCCTACCGTTTTTTAGATATTTCGGAAAAAAAAACACTTTTTTATGCACGATTACAATACTTGACCACACCTGTATGATAGAGTAAAAAAAGAGTGAAAAGTGAAATGCTTATGAAACATCTCCAATATATTTTATATATTAATTTAATAATATAAAATGGAATGTTGATCGTCTTCAATAATAAATAAATACAATTATATTTTAGAAACTTTTATTAAAAATCCTTATTTTTAATTATCGTTTTGAGATTTTTTATAAGAAAGAATTGTATTTAGTTATTATATTATAAAAGGGTACTCAGACAATTATTTTTAGTTTTCGCAAATATAAAAGTCATGAGTGTGATAATAAACATTCAGCGCCGCCTGTATAGTCTACCATATGCATTCGAATTGAAAGCGCTATGTTGCGGGTTGTCTGTTCAAGGCGCACTGGAACTCTTCTCAGTAACTTGCAACCTTAGTTAGCTTAAAATACTTATTTACAGTTATCTGGGACTTGAAATCCAACTATGAAATTTCTCACTATTTTTTTTTATAAGTCTAAACTAGCAGCATTTTCTAGTTCTTCTTCCATTTTTGTAATTAAAAACATACTTCCCACGATCTAAATCTAAAATTTATGAAGCAAAAATTTTCTTTTTCTTCCTTTTTTTGAAATTGAATTAAATTCCATTGATAAAGGGAGCAAATTGTTCCGAAATGTTTGGATTTGATTAAACGTTTAAAGATTGTTTTATAAAAATTTTGTATTTATTTTATTGAAGTAGTTTTGGGAGACGGACTGGTAAGTGAATTAAAAAGATTTTGATGAGGTAGTCCAAGGTTCAAAAAAAGAGAGAAAATGAAATCTATCTTTTCATTCAAAGCCGACGTTTCTGAGTTTCCTTTCCTCCTTCTTCAGTGGTTTGAAAGGTCAGTGAAGGAAATATAACGTGACAATCCCCTCTGTCTGCTCTGTCTTTCAGTGGAGTAATAATATTCTACATTTTTTTATTATCAGCAGTATCTAGCGTAGAGAGGTGAGTGTCACGTTATACTTCCTACACTGACCTTTTAAACCACTGAAGAAGGAGGGAAGAAACCTCCGAAACGTCGGTTTCGAATAAAAATATAGATATAATTTTCTCTCTTTTTTGAACCTGGTTGCTCATCAAAATTCATTCAATTTATAGGTATAGATTTACATATTTGAATGAAGCAGAGGATAACCTCATTGATTTTTAAGAATTTAATTCTCTAGTCTTAGGTACTACACAATATAATTCTATACTACTAAGACGTATTTGTGGCTGCCTCTGTATGTATCTATGAATCTATGTCCGTCCCCCAACAAAAACAGTCGTCATGGTCCCAATTTAAATGAAATCTGTATATAATAAAAATGAATTTCTGTTTCTTCGTAAGCGCAGATCTCTCAAATGCCTGGACCGATTTGGCTAATTTTTTTTTAAATGTTCGTAATAGTCCAATTCAGGTTAATACGTAAAAAAAAATTGGAAAAGTTGCCCGGAAAATTGGAAAATTCAGGAAAAACAAAAAAAATTCAGGTTAGCCAACATAGCTTGCCAAACAATAAAAGAACTAAACTAGCAAAAAAAAATGTTGGCGGCCCTGTTTGTAAGATTTTTGAGTGTCATTCATTCTCAATAGTTCTAACCACATTATCGTTGAAGAATAATTTAATACTGCAGAATAAGATAATTTTTTTATAAATAGATTGAATATACTTTTGTGTCTAGCAAAATGAATAATAATTGTAATTTTCAAGTCTTCTTATCTATAACAATACCTACATATAATATAACTTTTTTATTTTCCCCTTAATGATAACAAGTGGATTTTTAATACATTTTAAATATTTGTTTAATTTTATTTGTTATGAGTGTATATTGCAGTTAAATAGAATCTTAAATTATATCTATTTAAGACTTTATAATAAAACAATTATATTTATTCTCTGTAACTAATAAAACATCAATAAAGCAGCCACGTGGGGGTCCAGGGGCGAAGCCTCTGGCTAGCAAAAGGCCTGCCGAAGGCGGGCCTTGAAGCTAGTTATCTTATATATATATATATAAAATTAAGGTTTTTTCTATACATTGGGGCGGTGGTGTGGGTGGGTTTCTGGGGGGGGGGGGTTCGAGGGGGGCCCAGGAGGCGAGCCTTGCAGCTAGTATTCTACTAAATTTCCCTCTTTTTGTTTTCATCTCGTAACAAATGCATACTCCTGTTGTGGATTTAATAGAGTTGAGTGATAACGATCGAATTAAAATATTATTTTACTAATTTAAGTCGATTAACATATAAATCGAGGGTAAACTTTGGCTGGCTGGGAAGGTCATGGCTCACCGCAGGAGCTTTTTCAATGATCAACTAAATAGTTGGAGTCGAAAATCCAATCGGCGTCTCTGATTCGTTTACCCCCCGGAATCGCGTGCAAAACGTATTTATATTTTTCCATGTATGAAAATGGGTCGATGGGGTCGGAGAGGGGCGCCCCCTCTGCTCAAGGGAAGGTAGCGAAGGAGGGTAGCAAGGTCAGCGCCGTCGATCTTGAGACGCGATACCCTTCTGGCAGCCAGCCACCCTTGCCTACTTGCCTGCCTGCTTACTGTAGGTACTGCTTACTGCTGAGGACCGCAAAGGTCACCACGCCACCCAGAAGCGATAAACGACGCCACTTGCTATCTGCTTATCATTGCTAACTAGTTGCTACTACTACCCACACGCCCCCTTGCATTATCTTAGCCCGATTTCTACACAATATTACTAGTAGTGCTTAAAATTTAAATTTAAAAAATATCATTTACTAGGCCGGTTTCAAAAATAAAAGATAAATTGCTTATGAGTAGAGACCGTATTTTTATACAGTAAAAACTGCCAAAATATGCAGTTAAAAAGGCTGAAATATGCAAATATATGCAGTAAAATTGGCAAAATAAATTTTTTTATGCACCAAAAAATTAAAATTGAAGAGAAAAAGACATATATATATAGTACCTGGCCACCGAGCGATGCTCGGTAAATTTTCCCTTCATTTAATAGCTTTATATTAATCCCTGAAACCCCCTCGCGCCCCGAACCCAACTCCTGCACCCTCCTACCCCACCGCACACTCCGAATCCGCCCCCGAAACCCCGTACTTCCCTCCACCGCACCCCACCTCCTGCATCCACGAATCTACACCCGCCCACGCACCCAGTTTTTGCATTTCGAGCCTTCAGTGGCCCACAGATTATGTGTATATATGTATAGGTATATAAATAAATACAGTATAATAATTTTTTTAATTAAATAACAATTTTTGAGTTCATCAATTAAATTGTCAAATTAATATTTGTGGGATTTAAAACTCATTTGAAATCAATATTTTTTTTTTTTATAAATTTTATTAAACCAATTATTTTACATTAATTAATGTATACCTTGTATTTTAGCTTCGATTTCGGAGATTGCTTCTCCACCATCGAGTGTCCTTATTCATCTTGAGTCCTTGTTTTTAATAAGAGGAAAAATCTAATTAGATAAAAAAACCTCTTTTCCGATAATTATTTAAATTCCATTATTCCCCAATCAAATCGATTGGTAAATTCCTTTCTCCAATCCAGGATTTAAACTCGATTTGAAATCAATAAAATTGTTCAATTTTTAATATATAATAATAATTATAATGATCTTATTGTGGAATATAAAATTAAAAAAACCAATTATTTAATAAAAGGAAATTGAATAAACATGTAAATAAACATTTTTATCGAGACAACCACCTGTGAATAATTGTTTCAATTAACAAAAAACCCATCAAAAACAACTTAGCCGAAGATGAGACCGTGACAGATCGAATGTCCAACACAAAACACTCCTAACCCGTGAATTTCATCCAAATCGTTAGAGCCGTTTTCGAGAAACCGACCGGATATATATACAAACTCTGCTCGTTTAATATAATAAGATAAGATTTTCGAGAATACCGACCGGAATATATATACAAACTCTAGACATCAAGTGTTAATTATGTACATTTATTATGTAAAAAAATTGCACAAAATTCTCATTACATTTAATATATTAAAAAATCTTTAAACTCGAAGAAATAATAGGTGCAATTGAATAAAATCAACATAATAAATTTAATAATGTTTCAAAAATGTGAACAAAAAAATTTGGGAGGAGGGGGGGGGAGTTTTATTTAACAGACACGATTGTATTGTGTTGCTATTAGTTTTTTATATTAACCATCTCTTCCTATTGACGTACAAATAATAAACTAATAAAGAAATAATGCAAAATTTGACCGGCTATAATCTGATCTCTACACTAATTTACACACACACACACACACAAGCAGGAACACTCAATGGCCAAAATAGGCTATTGTTCCAGAAGTCCATTTAAAAAAAAAGAAAATAATTAACAAATGATCTCAAAAATAATTAAAATTTGATTTTAATGTGAATAATTTATTTTTACAAGTATTTTTTTTAATTATCTTCAGGATATTATGTCTACGGTCACTTAAAATTGATCTATACGATGAAAAGGAGGGGCCAACATCCACAGACATAATGAGGGCGAATTTAAAGGAACTTAAAACGCCCACTTTTACATTGGAAGCAAAATATTGTAAACTTTTCGTCATTTTCGAATAGAGTATAGTATCTAGTCAAGTCAAAGTACAACTGAATAATAAGAAAAATAAATGGATTTTGTTGTTTTTTAACTACCGGGTGTTTTTTTTAGAGGTATAGAACTTCGAATTGAAATAAAACACAAGAAAATCGTTTTAATGTCCATCAATTTGGCTTTATTGGAAGGATAATTTTATGCCATTAATGTTTAAATATGATTTCGGGCATGTGGCCGCCGCGGCTGGCTCGAATAAATCCAATTCTACAGGTCCAATTTTCAACCACTTTTTCGAGCATATGGGGCCGTATGTTGGCAATAACGCACAAGCAAAATTGCCGCATTTGGAGTGAAGAGAATCCACATGAGACCCTTGAGACGCCATTACATCCACAAAAACTGACTGTTTGGTGTGCTCTATGGGCTGGTGGAGTCATTGGGCCATACTTCTTCCGAAATAATGCTGGAGAGTCAGTTACCGTTAATGGAGACCGGTATAGAGCCATGATAACCGACTATTTTGTTCCCGAATTGGATGGCATGAATGTGGATGAGTTGTGGTTCCAACAAGACGGCGCTACATGCCACACAGCGCACGTCACAATCGATTTATTGAAGGAAACATTCGATGAGCGCATAATTTCGCGGAATGGACCTGTCAATTGGCCACCAAGATCGTGTGATTTGACACCATTGGATTATTTTCTTTGGGGATATGTGAAGTCGCTCGTCTACGCCAACAAACCAGAAACGTTAGGGGACTTGGAAGCCAACATTCGTGGCGTTATTGCCAACATACGGCCCCATATGCTCGAAAAAGTGGTTGAAAATTGGACCTGTAGAATTGGATTTATTCGAGCCAGCCGCGGCGGCCACATGCCCGAAATCATATTTAAACATTAATGGCATAAAATTATCCTTCCAATAAAGCCAAATTGATGGACATTAAAACGATTTTCTTGTGTTTTATTTCAATTCGAAGTTCTATACCTCTAAAAAAAACACCCATTATGTTTACATCCTTTGTAATTCGTCCAACGCTACACTCTTGTCGTTGAGGCCTATTTTTGAATTTAAATTAGTGTCCCCCTGTTTTATAGTTCTTTTTTTTCATTCTTTCTCCGAAAAATTACTTTTAAAACATCTGTATTTGTCTCGGAATATGCAATTTTATGCAATTTTACTCAAATATGCAAAAATATTGCAGTATTTATATTTATTTTTTAACTGGCCTTCGGGAACTATAGCCCATTTTGGACATTGAGTGTTCGTGTGTGTGTGTGTAATTAATGCAAGGATCAGATTATTATAGCCGGTCAAATATTTGCATTATTTTATTAATTTATTATTTGTACGTCAATAAGAAAACCTTGTTAATATATTGTCGGCTTAGAGTGTAAACCTGCTAAATCCATTTTTTATTATATATGATATATTAATACCGTTGGAAAGAAAAAGAGATGCAGCATCGTCCAAGTAAAACTGCTACTTAAAATTACGATCGTAAGTTGTAGAAAAAGAATGTGAAAAATAGTTTCTTTCCATAACAACAATACTAAATTTTGTTTGTTTTTCTCTGCCCTGTAAAATTTCCTTGCTGTGAGTTAGCAGGTTTACGCTCTAAGGCGACGATATGGTAAAAAAATAAAAGAAATATAATACAATCGTGTCTGTTACATAAAATCTACCCCCCCCCCCCCCCGTATTTTTTCGTTCACATTTTTTAAACATAATTATATTTATTATGCCTATTTTATTCAAGTGTACCTATTATTTCTTTGAGTTTAAATATTTTTTAATAACATTATATTAAATATAACGAGAATTTTGTGTAATATTTTACGCAATAGAAGTAGAAATTTGAGACTTGGTGTCTATAGCTTACTTTATTATTTTATTCCTCTTATAGCACTCCTTCAAATATATAGTCATTTTGTCTTCAATTATAATTTTTTAAACCCGAGTGCATAAACACCTACGGCTACATCCTCTCACTTAATCAACTTTCCTTTCTCTTCGGTAATGCAAGGGTCTTTCGAGATCCATAGGGTTGCATCTTTACTGGTGCACCTCCTTCAATTCGATTGCAATTAGAAATATTTCATGTGTTATTTCTAATTGGTTCAAATGCACAATTGCATATAGATAAAACTAGGATTTGCTGTTATAGTAAGCTAGTCCTATTGTAAATATAACAACAAAGCAAATTGTTATCTATATCTAAGCGGGTGTTGTGCCTGTCGATAATTTTGTCGCGGACAGGAAGTGCTGTTGTAAATTTTGTTTGAATTCTTAAAGGAATTCTTTTTTTTAATTAAGGTCACTGCACTGCCAGATGTACGAAGGGCGATTGAGATTCTCTCCATCCGGACCCCAATTGCTTTTAGCACCTCTCTATATATCCCCTTTCTGCCGACCACTGGGGTCTTCGTCAAAATTATATGGTGATAGGAAATGTGTTATAAATACCAGAGTTGACAGTTAATTATAAATCTACTTGCTCTTATGGAATATTCCCAAAAAAGGTCACGTGGTTTTCGAAGTCCCTCCCTTAAAAATGGGAGTGTTCTATGATTAAAATATACTCCTACTCATTAAGAAATTGACCAATCGGGAACTTTTCTTGTGGAAACTACCAGAGCAGACAGCAGAGATGAGAGACAGGCAGGTTTTGAGTCAGTCAGAAATTGGCAGTTCTAATTTGAAGCCCAGTTGGGGTGGACAAGTTGTCATTTGGAGTTAAGAGATGAATTTAAGCTCTCCAGCCATCAGCAATGGAGAAATGTATACTTATAATTAACCAATAAAAAACCAATATTAAATAATCTCTTCTTTTAAATACATCCTACTCTCATACTTCAATTACCATCAATCAGCATCAGGGCTTAAACAGGTCGAATCGCTTGGGCACGTTACCAGACCATTCACGGGGAACTTCTTCGAGATAAATCAACAAATCGCCAACCTTTCTCTGGTCAAGAAGGGTTGCAACCAAAAACTTAAAGTGTTGTCGTAACACGGACATTTGAACCCATAAGAAATAACAGATTAAATATTTCTAATTAAAAGACTGATGACGAAGGTCAAAACTTCGAAACTATAGTTTCAAACAAACATATTTATATTTGGAATATATATATGTAGGTATATATTTATTTGAATCAAGCTGAGGAGAACCTCATAGATATCTCTTTATGAATCAACAACTCTGTTACTCTTGACACCTAAAATATTTTCAATGATTCTTTGTGGATTTCGATACGTTGAGAAAGGAATATCGTAAAAAGTTTTTTCTGGTTTAAAAATATTTACATTTCAAAAATAAAGAATTAATTAGATTTTGGTCTTTTTAATTTGAAAACTTATTTTATGTAAAGTAGTTAAAATTTGTGAATGATGAAATGAATTTATTTTATTCAAAAATATATTTTCAAGAAAATCGTTTAGTGGATACACAATACACATTCTATTTTTAGCATTTCCTATTTAGGCCTATGGAAATCTATTTCCTTGATAATAAATTCTGAAACAATCTCCGTCTTACGTTTCCCTGCATGAACAAATGAACATTCTGACATCATTTGTCATTGACTATGTTCATGTACGTACGACCTATCGACTTCATAATACAGATTAATATCAAATGTTTTAAAAGATACTTACATAAATAGATTACAATCTCCTGTGTAATGAATTAGTTTAAAATAATAACAAAGTTATCAATTTTTAAACAATCTTATTGGACATCCTAGATACAATTAAAGATTATTTCTTATCAGATCAACGCTCTATTTCATTTTCTGAAGAAATACCTACTTCTTTTAAATATGTTAATGTATATTGATTTAGCTTCTATTAGAATACTAGTATTTCTCTAATGTTATTATTGCATTAAAAATTGATCTATAAACAGGGCTAGCACGTGGGCATCATCTGGCGTGACTTGGGCTCATCATTATGACTTTCCAAGATTTAATAACGATAAACATTAAAACATATTTATGTAGCCAGAGCCGATGATAGACTCAATGGGGGAAGGGTTGAGCGATTTATATATGGTTTAAAAAATTGTGTTAATTACTTTTTTGGGGCGGTAGAACAGAATTTATTAAAACTTTATGATAAAAACCACATTATGTATTAATAAATAATTGTATATAAAATAAATATTAATTGAAAAAATAGTTGCTTTAAGAAGAAACAATAAAGCAACTACAAACAAATAAATATTTTGAAAATAATGGACATTGTCACAAATTGTCTTGAAGATGAAATTACTTTGATAAAAATAAAAAATCTAAATGCTTAAGGTAGCTGTTTACAAATATATATATACATATGTTTACAATACTAGCAAAAAGTTAATACTAGAGTATATAGAACAGACAATAAGGATTCATAATTCATAAGCCCAAAACTTGTTGCTGTTTATGTACCACTACTAGCCAATTCCGTGCTCGTTTGACAAATATGGCAACACTGTCCGAGCTTGTAAATATTTTATCATAGAAATGTCAGATAAAGTACATTATAAAGGGAGATTTATAAAACAAAAAGTTCTTAATAAGCGATTGAAAGCTGTTGAGGCAATGGCTGAAGCGAAAAAACGTCAAAAAATGTATCTAGTATGGGAATAGATCTGAAGATCATCGACGAAGAGATGGTATCTACAATGGCGGAGAACTTCAGGAAAATCATTGATAAATAGGGAGAAAAGCAAGGGAGATAAAACCCCGCCCTGGGGGACACCGAGTGTCAGAGCTCTAGAGGAGGAGGCCTCACCACCCGTCTCGACCCACTGGCTTCGCCCTGACAGATAAGAGAAGATCAGTCTACAGGAAGCACCAGAGAACCCCGCTAGGTCATGCAGTTTACGAACTAGGATGCTATGATCAACAGAGACAAAAGCATTTTTAAAATCAAGGAGCACCAAGATAGCGGATCCAGATTCTTCTATAATTGCCCTACAGTCGTCGGTGACCTTCAGAAGCGCAGTTGCACAACTGTACCCGGGGCGGAAACCTGACTGGAATGGGATAAGAAAATGAGTTCGGTCAATGTGTCCCATTATCTGGGAGTATAATATTTTTTCAAAGACTTTAGAGATAACAGGGAGAACACTAATAGGCCTGTAATCGGAGCAAGAACCGGGTTTATTGGTTTTAGGTATAGGGGTAACCTTGGCAGATTTCCAGCATGAGGGAAAGAAGGAAGAGGTAATTAGTACATTGAAGATTTTCGTGATAACTGGCAGGATGACAGGAAGAATAAGACGGACGAAAGCAAGGGGAATACCGTCAGATCCAGGGGCCCCAGACTTCAACCCCGAGAAGGCGCGGAGGACATCGTCACAGATACGCAAGAAAAGTAGAAGCCGTTTGAGTGGGTCTCATCGAGGCAATCAGGAGGGGAAGAATTACCACCGTCTGGGGAAGTAAAGTGACGATTAAGGTCATCAAGATCAAAGGGGCAAGATTGAGTGGAACTCTGGACGAAATTAAGCCTATAATAAATTTCACCCCTTCATTTTATGTCCTGAAAAACGGAGTTTCACTTTTTCGATTTTTTCCTTTAATTGTAGCCAAAACTCTACCAGTATGCTAAATTTCAGGATTCTAGGATCAGCGGAAGTACCCATGGTTTTTGATATGTCAGTCAGTCAGTCAGTGAGTCAGTCAGTGTTAAAAATGGCACTTTTCAGAGCTTAATAACTCAATACTTATAATAGGTTTATTCATCAAATTTGGGATTCTATGTGTTCTAGTGAGCCTTATTAGACATGCGAAATTTCAAGTGTGTATGTGTAATAGTTTTTGAGTTATAGGAGAGGGCTGTCGAAAGTAGCTTGAAATGGTTCGTGTAAATATACCACTATGGCCGGTGAGTCGCCCGTTTTTGCGAACTTGGCTGACACATTGCCGTGTGATTAGATTTATATTCATAAACTCTAGATTTTAAATAAATAAATAAATTATCATATTTATTAACAAACATAAAAATATATATATAAAAATACACGACGTTTCGATTACACATATATCTCTGATCGTTTTCAAGTGAGAGATACCTTAGTATAGGCCTAGAGCAGAGCTCGGGGAACTTTTTTTAGCCATTACCCCAAAATATTTTTGCGTAGGTCGCTGTTACCCCTAAAAGCTTCTGAAAAGCACGATAAATGTATATTAAAAGAGGAAGAATTCAATCTTTAGGACAAATTCTAAGATTTTAGTAGAAATATCATTAAATTGCGATTTCAGAGGGGATTCATCCCCTCAGGAGTCGAACCTGAGAACTAACATGCTCACTGTAAAAACATATAAACAGTAAATTTAAATTTTTTAACAGTGTAACGACAATGTCCTTCAGTCTATCAGAGCATTGTACTCGTAAACTAAATAAGATTCAAACTTGAAATCAAAAAATTACTATCGGCGAGAGGCTTTTTGTCTCGAGGGTGTGAGCTGATTGACTGTCTGCCCGGCAAGCATGTTAGTTCCTAGGTTCGACTCCTGAGGGGATGAATCCCCTCTGATATCGAAATTTAATAATATTTCTACTAAAATCTTAGAATTTGTCCTAAAGATTGAATTATTTCTCTTTTAAAAAACATTGGTTAATCTGTACGCGTGCTGATTTTTTGAAAAACATTCCAACTATTTTCAAAAAAAAGATGCTCAAATCTTTAGTTTTATAAATGTATATTATTTATTATTTATTGAATTAATTGGAATTTACATGAAAACTATCTGTAAGTAAATAAAAATTGTAACATTAACATAATTCAAACTAAAATACTATAATAGTTTATAAAATAGAAAATTTTAAAAATGTCCTTATTACCCCCGATAGTTTTATTGTTACCCCATTTGGGATAATTTACCCCGGTACCCCAACCGCTGGCCTAGAGGGAAGTGAGTAGTTGTCAACTGGCTGTTTCGGTATTCCCACATAAACGAATCTTCGTTTTTTTTTACTTATGGAAAGTGGTATAGGTTTTAGGTGAAACATGATGTTAGTTAATAGAGTAAAGGGTGTGTAGTTTCACAGTGAATGAAATAAAACTCAAAGAGGTTTATACAAACTCAATATATTTCGGATTATTAGTCCATCATCAGGAGTTTACAGGTTAAAAACTATAAACCTCTTTGAGTTTTATTTCATTCACTGTGAAACTACACACCCTTTACTCTATTAACCCGAATCTTCGTTTATTATGTCACCAGCTTACTATTGAAACAAAACGGCGTGCACTTATCCAAGGCGATATCAGCGCTCCATACGGCCCGTCTTAGCAGCAAAAGAGCTTGCTTAGCATTTTCATGTTTTCATTTAATTATTTCTTTTAAAGTCACGTTCAATCAATAATTTACGCCCTTGCATGCCTGGCCACCATATACATGTGTTTGTGTGCGTGGGTGTTTATGTGAAAATGACTGTTTCAATCAGTTTTTTAACTGTTTCACAATTCTTTTAAAATAAATAAATAAACAAAACGGATTATCATGTTTTTCAATTCATAAGTTGCGAATGAATTGAATTGACATCCATTAATTATTGCTGTTGTGCACGATCGCTGAGGTCTGTCTGTTGCGCGCGCTTGGCACGGAAATCTCCAAATCAAGGGACACAAGCTAAAAAAAAAAAAATATTCCGTTTTTCTTAAGCAAGCGCCTATAGCCTTGAACAGGCCAGAGTGTTTCCACGAATATCAAAATCCATTTAAAAAAAAGCAAGCTTAAACATTTTAGCCCAAAATGTCTATCTGCGAAATGTTATTTCAAATGACAGTTAATTATAATTCTGCATTTATTTTACACGCTCGAAGAAATATTGTTTTTTGTTTTTTTTTTTTTTACTTATCATACTCGTATTTAGAAATACTATATATCAAATGTGATGAAAATATATATTTTTATTTTTTTATTTCTGAAGGTCTGGATTTAATAAGAAAATTTTTATTGATTATTTTATCGTATAAGAGCCCTGTCCCATCTCAATTGGCCCACCAATATTTTTTCTTTTTAAATAAAATTATGCTAATTCACAGTAAATTTAATTTAAATATATATTTTTATTATCATTTGGAACAACATTTTAAACAATTTAAAACATTTTATTGTAACATTTAACTTAAAATTATTTTTTAATTGTTAAAAACATATTTTTATATAAAAAATAGTTCTTTGCTTTTCACGATTTTTTTTTTAAGAATCTTTGAATATGTGAAATAATCAAGTAGGCTTTGCCTTTTTCCAACAAAAGAAAGTTTGTTTTGTTTATTATTAGTAAAAATTACTCGTGGAAAGGTTGTTGATGAAAAAATTTGCTCAATTATTATCAATTTATTTAAAAAGGGAAAATCAAACGCGGAAATTGGCGATCTAGTTAATTTATCAAAGTTTACTGTCAGAAATATTATTCGAGTTTATAAAACAACGGGTACAATAGCTACAAAACCTCGGTATGCGTCGAAATCCAAAATATCAGATGCTGATAGACGGGCATTGAAGAAGATTATTAGAAAAAACAGGCGTTCGAACTATGGTGAATTATCTGTTCTTTGGAGCGATGCTGTGGGGCGAAGTGTTTCAAGATCCACGTGCCATAGAGAAGCCCTTAAGTTAGGTTTTAAAACTTACAAGGTAATTTTATTGCAACTTATTCCAAAAATTTTTTTTTGTAATTTTACTAATTTTTTTAGGCGAAAGAAAAGCCACTCTTGACATTAAAACAAAAGAAAAACCGGCTTAAATGGGCTAAAAGTCACATTAATTGGAC
Source organism: Forficula auricularia (assembly GCA_024734495.1). NCBI lineage: Eukaryota > Metazoa > Arthropoda > Insecta > Dermaptera > Forficulidae > Forficula > Forficula auricularia. Next base: position 18,013,099 of record JALMQS010000083.1, on the reverse strand, counting down.
GAGTGATGAATGGAATAGTGTCCATTGGAGTGATGAGTCTCGTTTTGAAGTTTGTGTTGGGGACAATCGAAGCAGAGTTATTCGTCAGAAAAATGAAGCTTTCAATTCAGATTGTTTAAAAAAGAAAGTAAAATTTCCTGCTTCAGTTATGGTATGGGGTTCAATGTCTGCTAGAGGTGTTGGAAAACTTCACTTCATTGATGGAATTGTAAACACCAATAAATATTTAGAGATTTAAAAAAATCGTTACTTCCAACAATGGCAGATGCATTGCAGAATAATAATAATTTTGTGTTCCAACAAGACGCTTGCCATACATCAAGAAAATCTTTAAAATGGCTTTCTGATCATAATGTTCCACTTTTGGAGTGGGTGGCAAACAGTCCCGACTTGTCACCAATAGAAACTCTTGGCACACAATGAAAAAGTTATTACGAATACAACCAGCCAGAAACGTAGTCGAATTAAAACACAAACTATGCTTTCCTCTCTTGTTTTTAACAATTAAAAAATAATTTTAAGTTCAAATGTTACAATAAAATGTTTTAAATTGTTTAAAATGTTGTTCCAAATGATAATAAAAATAAATATTTAAATTATAATTTTTTTAGGCGAAAAAAGCCACTCTTGACATTAAAACAAAAGAAAAACCGGCTTAAATGGGCTAAAAGTCACATTAATTGGACGAGTGATGAATGGAATAGTGTCCATTGGAGTGATGAGTCTCGTTTTGAAGTTTGTGTTGGGGACAATCGAAGCAGAGTTATTCGTCAGAAAAATGAAGCTTTCAATTCAGATTGTTTAAAAAAGAAAGTAAAATTTCCTGCTTCAGTTATGGTATGGGGTTCAATGTCTGCTAGAGGTGTTGGAAAACTTCACTTCATTGATGGAATTGTAAACACCAATAAATATTTAGAGATTTTAAAAAATCGTTACTTCCAACAATGGCAGATGCATTGCAGAATAATAATAATTTTGTGTTCCAACAAGACGGGCGGCCTGCCATACATCAAGAAAATCTTTAAAATGGCTTTCTGATCATAATGTTCCACTTTTGGAGTGGGTGGCAAACAGTCCCGACTTGTCACCAATAGAAACTCTTTGGCACACAATGAAAAAGTTATTACGAATACAACCAGCCGAGAAACGTAGTCGAATTAAAACACAAACTATGTTTTCCTTGTTTTTAACAATTAAAAAATAATTTTAAGTTAAATGTTACAATAAAATGTTTTAAATTGTTTAAAATGTTGTTCCAAATGATAATAAAAATAAATATTTAAATTAAATTTACCGTGAATTAGCATAATTTTATTTAAAAAGAAAAAATATTGGTGGGCCAATTGAGATGGGACGGGGCTCTTATTATTATTATTCCGGGTGTTTCATAATTGATTATCAATAACGATGGGGGATAATCTGTGCATTTTTTGACAAAAATTCATATTATAAACCTAGGTCCGTTTTTCCTTTATTTTTAACCGAGTTCAAAATAAGGAGGAGGATATCATTCATTTTATTTTAACATACAGGGTATGGTCAAGTATTGTAATCGTGCATGAAAAAAGTGGTTTTTTCCTTCTTTTTTTCGAAATATCTCAAAAACGGCTGAAATTATTTTGATTAAAAAAATTGAGCGAAACCATGTCATTTCGCTCTACAAAAAAGCCCTAATAAGTGAACATCGAAAAAATTATATTCTTCGAGATAATAATTGTTTTGTCAAAATGTCTGTTAGTCTGTCTGTAAGTCTGTTAGTTAGTTAGTCTGTGCGTTACCAAACTTTTGTGGACGAGCTAGCTCAAAAACTAGTGTGAATATCGAAACCAATTTTCACGTTTTGGTCCATTGAGATTAAGAGCTGATTAGATTTTGGTGAATATTCGGTCTAAAATAACCCCTAAAGTGTTTTTTCCGAGATTTTGATATTTTTATTTGATAAACTTCAAGGCTATATAAAATTATATATTTTTAAGGATACAATTATAGATCATCATTATATCAAAATATAGAACAATAAAAATTATTTAAACTATAAGGGCAGTGTTTTACAATCTTTCACATATACATATATTGAAAAAAATTTTATTAGTTGTTTAATAGATTTATATAAATACAAATCTGTTATAGAACAATCTAGTAACGTTTATTAAAAATCCAGACTTTTTAGAAGGAATTCTCTCTTTATCAATGGAATTTTGAAAATTTGAAAAAATAGTTGCTTTAATAATTTTTATAAAAAAAAAAATAATCTTAATATTTTCATGTTTAAAATCCAAATGTTTCGGAAAAATTTCTCCCCTTATCAAGGTTTTATTTTTATTTTTATTTATTTTTTTTTTGTTTTATTTATTTTTTTGTTAGTCTTAAAATTCCATTGATAAAGGGAAAAATTTTCCCGAAACGTTTGGACTTTGAAATTTTTTTTTTATTTCCACCTAAATTTACAATCTGTCAGTTAACATTAAGTAAATGATTTATTGAAGTCTAAAAACATGTAAGAAACAACCCAATAGTTGTAACCTATCTCTAATAATTACATTTAGCAATTATGAAATAAACTTTGATTAAGTCACTAAAACCTTGTAGGTATATCACTGGGTAAACACTTAATTTCCTCCTTTACCGAGGTAATATTCAGATCACGAGCGATGACAGAGTTTGGGACGAACCAGGGGGCATCCACTATCAGACGGAGGACTTTAGCTTGAAAGCGCTCAAGTATTTCGATGTTAGAATTAGCAGCGGAGCTCCACAACTGTATCCCATATGTCCAGACAGGCCTAAGTATGGCTTTATATAGTAGCAATTTATTTTCCAGAGTTAAACTCGATTTGCGTCCAATTAACCAATAGAGCTTACGTAACCGAAGTCCTAATTGTTTCCTTTTAGTTGTTATGTGTTTCTTCCATGTTAACTTTTGATCAAGATGCATTCCCAGATATTTTGCATCTTTAGATTTTGAAATGTATCAAGTTTTCGATCTAAAATAACCCCTTAAGGACGTTCCCTAATAAATCGATTTTCTTGCAGTCCTTTTAAAACTTTGAATACTTATTTTACAAGAGTTCTTTATAGGTAGAAATTTTTTTCAATAGTCATTGCGGCACTAAATTTATATAAGAACAATAAAAATTATTTAAACTATAAGGGCAGTGTTTTTACAATCTTTCAAATATACATAAATACAATTATATTGAAAATTTTTTTTTAGTTGTTTAATAGATTATTGGTGCCGCTCACTGCAGCTGGGAATATTAATTTTAATATTAAGAAAATAAAAAATTAATTATCGATAAATAAATGGACTGTAAGTAGGTTTAAATGGAATTTAATATAAATTTTTGGATTATAAAATATGAATGTTGAAATTGAATACAAATAATTGATGTTATGAATAACTTAAAACTATAAATACAGATAAAAGGTTTAAAAAATGAATGTTAAAAATTCAGCTAATTGCAAAATACAAATATGCGCAAAAATATACGCCAATTTTTATATATATAAATAAAATATATATAAATTAAAATAATAATGCAAGTAATTCCACTTAGGATGAAGAAAATGGACGAAATGCTCCTCGTTCACTTGGACTCCTTATCCAATCAAGTAATATTTTGGTTTTCAATAAACCTTGGAGAATTCTTGGATAACAGAAAAAAATAAAAGACATATAATTAATTAGCTTATGCAAGACTACAGAAACATGATTCA